>JBBPCZ010071979.1:0-11987 GCA_037974445.1 Brycinus macrolepidotus | reverse complement strand
TGGGCAAGAGTTACTGGCATGGTTCCAAGTCTGACATGTGCCGTAGAGGCCCCCCAGTGCGCTTTTATACAACGTATCAATCGAATGGTCAGGGGCCAAGCACTGTTTGTTTAAAAATTACATTTTTGTGGGTGAGTCGCCTCTGTAATGTATGTAAGTCTCTGAGTGAACATTGTGACGTCAGCTCACTCTGCCAGTATGGCAGGCATAAAGAAACATGGAGCACAGATGTTACAGAGATGGTAGACTGATAAACAGACTTTGAGACATTAAAGCTCAGGTCAGTTGGACTTTAGATTCCATCGTACATGTCACTCAGTATCGTTAAGCGTCAGAATGAATAGATTCTTATAAGACTGACTTCAGGCTAAATTACGAGCACAAGTGGATGCAGAACTCCAGTTAGTACCATTGAAAAGAAGCCAAAAAGTGTCGCTGTCCATCTCTGTGTCTCATGTGATGAAAGTGATTATGCAGCACACTGATGGATGGATGCAAGCACAAACAAAGACACAGCTGTCTCTGTGGTCGGTGTTGTTTAAGTATAAACAAAATACAATCGACTAGGAAAAATGTGGTGCATTTCTCACCTGTGTGCAAATGAAGGCTGGAGGCCTCAGGTATTGGATGAGGTTGATGCTGACAGCAGCCTCGTTTAATATGCAAATGAAGGCAGGTCATAAATCAAGTGTTCGTGTTTTATAATATGTAGGAATCTCCAACATGAAGCAGTACATGTTCTATTGCTGCTAAAGGGCCTTTATCATTTAGGGCCCCATGCACTGAACCTGTAGTGACCGTTTCATTGCATAATTGTGGGTCAAAATGGGGAGAGGAATGGAAATGAGGGTCTGTGAGGTGATTTTTAAATAAGAAGTCTGCCCTGTGATGAACAGGCAACCTGTCCTGCCTTCTGCTATATGAGTGCTGGGATAGGCTCCAGCATGGATGAGATGTGTATGAAGATCAAAAGCCTACTTTACTTATAGGCCTTTGTTCACTGGAGCTTGACCAGCTTCATGCTGCATTTGATGGACATTTTTGCACAATTATTTGTCGTTCTCTGGCTCGATCTTTGTACCTTTTCATTCTGCTGCTAGAATACAGTATCTGTCATCAAACTGCATTCACTCATGAGCACATTACTCCTATACTGGCCTCCCTTTACTGGCTTCCTGTATGGTTTAGGATACATTTAAAAATGTTATTATTGGTTTTTAAATCATTGCATGGCCAAGCTCCATCTTACATTTCTGACCTCCTTCAACCATATGTTCCTCTCAGAACACT
The DNA here is from genome assembly GCA_037974445.1 of Brycinus macrolepidotus. Lineage (NCBI taxonomy): Eukaryota > Metazoa > Chordata > Actinopteri > Characiformes > Alestidae > Brycinus > Brycinus macrolepidotus. The sequence goes on along the minus strand of JBBPCZ010071979.1, from coordinate 10,697 downwards.
GAGATCAGCAGACCAGCTTCTTCAAGTGGTCCCTAAATGTAGACCAAAGCAAAGAGGTGATTTTGCAATCATCACCTCCGAGCTCTGGAATGAACCTCTTAAAACCTACTTTTATTCCTTATCTTTTATATCTATTTTATGTTTCTATTTCCTCTTTTAAGTTCCTAGTTTGTTTTAATCCCATGTTATTTTACCCATTTTAGGTCCCAAGAGTTAGTTACTCTCAGTTCTGTGTTTGTTTATACTGTCCGTGTGTATGTTTTAATGTATTTATATTTTCTTTTCTTATGTGTGTATGACTCACAGACCATATTGTTCAGCACCTAGTTTGACTGTGGTTGTTTTAAAGGTGGTTTAAAAATAAATTTGAATGTGAACACACACACTGCTCCTGTCGGCTGTGCTAGATGCTGTCCTGTCCTGGAATTCTGCATTGTTGCTGCTTTGTTTTCTTGTACTCTCTCTTGTTTTGCACTCTGTGTAGTCCTGTCCTGCGTGCATTCGTGTAGTCTTGTGTTGTTTCGGTTCTTTGTGTTGGTCCATCATCCTGGAAGAACAGGATGGTGTCACTGTGTACTGTGTAAATGGTTGAAATGACAATAGACACCTACTTCACCTGACTTGCTTTTCAGTGTGTTGGAGAATTATGTGTATTATTGAGAATTAAGGAGGATAGTTTTACTGATGATTTTATTTTCTCTTCCCCAAGGCATCTATGCTGGCACCTCATACAAGCAAATGACAGTAATGTAGACCTTCACGAAGACAACAACCTCATTTTAACCCGGGAATTTTCAGTCTCAGTCCTGGCAGCCCCATCTTCTGCACTCTCTTGTATTTTCTCAGCTCTACACCTGATTCAGAAAAAAATGGCTTGTTAATTAGTTAACCAGGTGAAGATGAGAAAAGGGAGTGCCAGGGAGGGTATTCCCACCATGTCAATGAACTACTTTATCTATTAATGCTGTAATTAATAAATTGAATTGGCTGCCAACATTTTTAAAGTCTTAATAACAGACATAAGTACACATACGCATATATACGCATATATAACACATATGGATAACATAATGTTATGTTCTATTCATGTTCTAATCATCACACACACACACACACACACACACACACACACATATGTATGTACATCTTAAAACAATCCCATTATTATTTATATATATTCAAAACAATCCCATTACTGAAAGGCTTTTGCTCCTTATATGAATGAGACACAAAACAACCCATCTCTAAATATATACATAAAATAAAAAATCACACTGTATATGTATGCATACTGTAGAGTATGTATAATAAATGCACACTTAAGCATCTGGTGTACTGTAAGTGGCAGGACATCTACACAGTCTGCTGCGTCCCTGGGCAAGACTCCTAAAACATGTACTACGATTTAAATTGTAAATCACTCTGGACAAGCATGCATAAATGTAAATGTGTATACATCATATACATATCATGTAAATTATTATAACATACCATATTAACCGTCTTTGCACTGCACGTTTTTGATGTTTTGTATTTGAAGGGCTCTTTTCCAAAAACGAGCTTACCATGTCATTATGCTGTGAACTGAACCTATTCGCTGTTCCATCAATGTTTCATGCCAAATCGCTATATTTCCTTGTTAAAATGCATTGCAAATTGCGGTTCTTTTCCAAACCGCGATAAGCACTATATCTGTTTTTTGGCTGAATGCGACATCTCACTGTTCGGTCAGCGTTCTAAACTATCCAACTTGGCGGCACCCTGAAGAGAAATTGAACAGGAGGCCAATTCTTTGCTGAATCCTATGTATGTTATTGTGAAAAGCTGTTTTATGTAGCGGACAATGGTCCTACTTTTCCACGTTTGACACTTTACTGAATTAAACGAAATTCGCATTGAATAGTGAATTGCTACTAAACACTTTGAATGTTTTGTCATGTATTATCAATGTTGGTAGTTTTTGTCATGCTATTTAGTGTGGCACTTTGAAAGGTCCTGAATATAAGATAGAAGACTAATAGGCCATTTATGTGTGTGTTATTTTGAATTAAATTAGGCCTATTTGTTTTATGTAGTGGACAATCATGCTACTTTTACAAGTTCGACACTTTACTGAATAACTTGACTACTGAATGTATGTTTATCAATGTTGCTTATTGTTATTTAATTGGTGATTTTGTCATGCTATTTAGGGTGGCACTTTGAATGGTCTTGAATTTAAGATTGAACTAACTAGCCATTTGTGTGTATTTTATTTTTTATTAAGTTATTTGTTTTATTTGGCGGATAATCTTAAAATGTGAGATTTAACATAATTGAATGTATTTCAAATTATTCTTTGTTTAGCTGTTTATTACTGCATGTTCTCTTGCTACTAAAAGAAAGACAAGAAAAAAAATGGATTTGTAGCATTTTGAAAAAAGAACAGATAGATTTATAGTGGTTTGAAAAAATATATAATAAACTTTGGATTTATAATCAACAACATTGTTGTTAGATTTGACATGTTGAACATGTTCAGACTAAGCCAACAAACTATTTTAACAGGATAAATTAAATATTTGCAAAATGTGTGGGTCTGGGTAAATAAATGTCTTTTTTCTAAAATCTATTAAAATGAATATATAGCGTTTTGGAAAAGAGCTCTTCATTTATTTCATAGACATTTAACCATTAGAATCTAAGTGGTAATGCTGCATGCTGGATTTTAACTCTAACGGTATTAAAGAGCCAGATGACAGAAAGTTTTCCAGCCCTGTGCAGATACAACAAAGCCCAGCTACTAAAAGAAGGTCAAAACATGCTGAGATGCCATGCATTCTCTGCTGGTCAGACAAATATTCAAACATGAATATGAAAATGACCACTGGGGTGTAAATAAGAACCATGGACAGCAGGATGATGTAGGAATTTATTAGCTCAAAATTAATTATAATTGATTCTCCACCAGATAAATATTTGTAAAATATTTATCAATTATTTCATTAAGGGACTTATATCAAAGCACGGTTATTTACGTAATTTCCCTGAATCATTCGTTTAGCGAACTAATTCACTAGGAATACGTTATTTGACTTTGTAAGTTCTCCTTAATTGCGAAATTTAGCAAAACTTTGCTTAGATAAAGGCAAGGGAATTAGTTGAATTAATATGACTATTTAATTATAGAGCATAGGTGCGACATCGACCAAGAAGTGACTTTTCACCAGATTTTGAACAAGAAAGAAAAGAGCGCTGATTACAACAAACAACATTTATTTCTACACACTATGAACACAAATACACTAGACACACCCAAAGTGAACCTGAGAAATGATGAAAAGAAATAATGAATGTTATGGTATTATTTTCTTAAACTGGCTATTAAACTGAGATAGTTTGAACGTCCTTGAACAGCTAGCCTTAGGAAACAAAGATACACCCAGTTCAGGAGATTAAAGGTTTAAACACGTGTTCACTTCTGCACCAAGATTTATCAGCATAACAGAGAACATTACGTGTGAGCTGTGTTGGATTTGAAGTCATTCAGAGAGGGTGCCAGGAGGTTTTAGCTGCTGGTCTTGAAGTTGTCAGAGGTGGCGCAGAAAGGTTCAGCAGCGGGTCTTGACGTCGTCAGAGGTGGTGCAGGAAGGTTCGGCTGTGGAACCGTGAAGTCTGCAGTTTCAGAAGAGAAGGTTCAGCGGTGTTGACTCTGGGAGCTTGTCTGCTGTGTAGACGAAGAGTTTCTTGAAGTTTCAGCGGTGATGAAGAAATTTCTTGAGGTTCTCAGCGGTCGTGGAAGAGAAGTTCAGTTGTTGAATCTTGAAGCAGGGAGGAGCTGGTTGGTAGTAGCTCAACTCTCGAAGTCTTGGAGGAGCAGTTGGAGGAGCTCTCGGAAGCTCGACTCAATCCTTGGTAGACGCTCGACTCTTTAGTCTGGGTTTTTCTTAGGACTTTTTATGCTGGCGAGTGGGGGAAATCTGTAACTCCCGCTTTCTCACAGCTAGCCAGTCAGAAATGGCTTTTGGAGGCCAGAGTCCTGAGGGAGGGGGAAGTTCTATGGCTTTCCCCTCCAGGCATGAAATTCTCTTTTGGCAGGAATAAAGTTCAAATAACTCTTTTACACACAGAATTGTGTCTTAAAACCAGCAATTCTATTATCAGCATTAACAGAGGTGCAGAATAATACCAAACATGCCATTTGTAACATTTTTGAATTTAGACTCGGATCGAGACAAGACCAAACATCAGGGTTTTACTTCTTCCAGTTTCGAAGATGTAGATAAAACAAACACAAAACATCCTGGCGAATGGTTAATTAAAGAAGGTTAACTCTTGAGGTACATATAGAGGATTATTATTTTACCCATATGTGGAACTTATATGAGAAAGCAAATTAAACACCAGTAGGAATATATTCTTTCTGGCTGGGTAATTTCAGAGGGGGAGCCTCCAATGGAGCGTTACGGAGAGGTCACCCTTTTGAAGGGCCTTTTGTGTTGCGGTTTTACGATGTTCTGAGGTTAGCCCCCACGAGGTTATCTCATGATAATCCAAATGTCTCTGGCGTCTGAGTGTTAAGTTAAGAAAAAAAAAAAGGATTTTTCCGTTTTCTGGAGGATAAAATGAAGAAGATACCGGGTACAATATTGAAGAAAATAATGATTTCACACAGAGAGGTTGAGCGCAAAGAACTCTGACGCTACTCCACTTCCTGCACCGGTTATGATCAGTCGCATGACATAGGAGTTGATGGGAAGACCCAAGATGATGACTAATATGTGGATAGAGACTAAAGTATAGTATGGTGTGATTTCCAATGATGTTCCATTATTACTGAATTGAAGTTAGAACGAAGAGTTCATCGCTGTCTCTCTGGTTGGGGTCACCAGATCTGAAGGAAATAAATAAACAGTTTCATTTAATATTCATTCCTGAACAAATCCCCTTCTGTTGACAAATCAAAACTATAGCCCCACTGACAAACCAACCCCACCTCAGACAAAACGAAACTATAACCTTGTTGACAAACCAACACCCACCTAGAGAAACTGAAAATATAGCCCCGTCTACAAAGCAACCCCCCCAGACAGAAGATATCTGAGGGAAATGTAAGCCTCACTAAAGTCTGTGTTCATGACTTCACCATTAGAAATAGGCTGGGAAAAATGTTATCCAGAGGAGACATTAATTTAAATCAATTATTTGAAATAAATATTTTAAATTTAAAGGTCCAAAATTCTACACATCGCACTGTGGGTCCTGATTTTATTTAAATAATTTAAGCACTGAAAAATAAAACAAATATGTATCATAAAAGGTAAATTGTTCAGACCTGGACAGAGCTTTGATCTTGTTCTGTTGGCAGTAAAGCAGGGTGTCACCAGGAGAGTGGAGGGTTCTTTTGTGTGGGTGAAATATTTGAATTTCTGGTGAGGACATACTAATGAAAGAGAAAATTATTTCAGTTCTCCTGGTCAGCTGCCCCAAAACTGCTGTGCTAGTGTTTAACAATGCTTTTTTAGTCTAATAATCTCTTGTGTTATATAAACACCTATTCTTTAATACTTTAAAAGGTTTCTGTCAGCTGGTACCAAATTATTGTTTCAGCTGCCAAAAAATAAGCCTTTACATCAGAATCAGAATCGCATTTATTGGCCAAGTATGTGAGCGTGTAACAAATCTCCCCTTATTGAAATAAGGTAAGGTTTGTTACAACCGTGCCCGGACAGGGACCACCAGGTCATACTGTGATTGTACTGTTGTTGCTGTTAGCCCTAGCCTAGCCACCCGGCTATTAGCATTCCCATAATAAACAAACACTCGCAGCCTCTCAGTAAAATTAAGCACTTTATTTCCTCCCACGGTTACTTAAAATCAATAACAAAAATTAAAAACATTAAAAACTTTACAAAGCCATCCAGCATGGCCGAGGCCGAAGCACGAGCCGAGGGTCAGTCGCTAGCTCCTCTGCAGTCACCGCTGGTCCCTTCGTGACAAGGCGTGAGCCAGTAGTGTTGCGTCGTTCGCGAACGATTTGTTCAAAAGAACGAATCTTGAGGAAGTGATTCAGTTCAGTACGTTCACTTAAAAGACACCGCTCAACCCCCAAACCGCCCCCCCCCAAATGTTTTGATTATATTTGGCCATTATAAAATCCTATATTATAGTGCTTACGTTTAACCAAAACGTTATTTGGAGGCTGACTTGAACACAGGGATGCATAGCTTTGCTAGCTTAGCCTGGCTTAGCTAAGGTTAAGACTTATAAAACGGGATTTTATAATGGCCAAATATAATCAAAACAATTGTTCAGCATTACCTATGAAATTTAATCCCCCGGGATCTGGTTTGTACAGACCCATGCAGCACATCTTTATCCACTACGTCACTCCACAGCTGAGACCTTCGCAATATGGCGGCGACGTTGACGTACGATGCAGCTGGTCATGCGGCGTCTAGTAATATTCTATATCTATGACCACCACCGCCACCGCCAGCTGAGGACTGGGGCAGCTGGTAGCCTAGTGGTTAGGGCGTTTGCCCTGCAATCAGGAAGTCGTGGGTTCGATTCCCAAGACCGCTAGGCACCTCTGAGGTACCCTTGAGCAAGGTACTGTCCCCACATACTGCTCCCCGGGCGCCGTGTTCCTGGCTGCCTGCTGCTTCACTTGGTGAATGGGTTAAATGCAGAGGAAGAACTTTGTGATGTGTTCACATATGATCACTATCACTTTAGGAGGATGACCACAGTCTTATCACTCTCATGCTGGCCACTCGCTCTGCAGATGCTGGAAGAGAAGATGGACAGACGTGTGAGTGAGCTGCAAAACCAGCACAAAGCCGACTTGGGGAACTGCCAGCAGCGAATAGAAAACGTGCATAACGACCTGCAGCAGGTATGTCACACGGTAAAACAACAATGTGAGGCACAGTTGCATGATGCAGGGCAGTCTATGGTGGAGTGTATGAAGAGACGGGACTCTCACTTAAAAGTTAAGATCATCGCGCAGCCTAAAGCTACTTCTACTCCGTTGCCCACTGCACGGTCAGTGTCCGCTCCGCCCTCTTTCCCGAGTAGCTGTACTCATGTCCCCATCTTCAAGGCCCCAGTAAAACTGGACTTTCCCCAGAAAGTGCTCATTTCCATCAGTAGCGTCCCCTGCACTGCAGTCATAGACACCGGTAGCGCTTTCTTCCTCATTTCCGAGACCTTATGGGAGAGAGTAAAAAAAACAAACGAACACTGGCAGCCCGCTAGGGGGCAGTCTTTCACTTTGGCTAATGGTCTTATTCAGTCAGCCCTGGGAAACGTACAGGCTCCCTGCACCTTACCAGGTTTTAATACATTGGTGTGGTTCGTTATAATGAAAGATAGCGACTTTACCTTCCCTTGCGTGCTGGGGCTTGACTTTCTGATAGAGTCTGGCATGCAGATTAACTTTGGGGAGCGCACCTTCGGCACACCAGGCAGGGTGAGTGATCATTTCCCAATGTACACCACACCTCCACCTCTTAGAATAAACCTCCATGTAGCCAATCCCTTACCACAAATTTCAAATAAAGTAAAGGAAATGATAACCGTTTTAGTCAGCAATGCCAACCTCCATAGTAACAATAAACACCTACTACAAGAGCTGCTGTTGGAATGGCCCAATCTGTGTACACACAGTATAGGACATACCAAAATAACTCACCACATTTATACTACTGATGAAGTTCCAGTCCGAAAGAAAGCCTATCCCGTGCCTGTCCATAAACAACAACTTGTGGATGAGGAGATCAGCCAGATGCTAGCACAGGGGATTATCCGGCCATCCACTTCTCCATGGGCATCCCCTGTCATGCTAGTTAAGAAGAAGGATGGAGGAACCCGTTTCTGTGTGGACTTTCGAGCCTTAAACAGCAAGACTGGACGGTTTCCCCATGCCTCAAGTGCACGAGATTCTGGAGTCCCTGTACGGGGCAGGTTTCTTCAGCACCCTGGATCTGAGGAGTGGTTATTGGCAGGTTGAGACGAGTCCTGAAAGCATCCTAAAAACTGCTTTCATCACCAAGCATAATCAATATGAGTTTCTGCATCTCCCGTTTGGCCTTAAAAATGCCGCAGCCACCTTTCAGAGGCTTATGAGCGTTATCTTATCTGATGTTATTGGCAAATTCTGCTTTGTGTACATTGACGATATAGTGGTGTATTCCAGGGTCATTAATACTCACTTCAACCATCTGCAGCAGGTGTTTTCCCTTCTTGAGTCAGCCGGTCTCATGTTGAACCTAAAGAAATGCAACTTATGTCAGCAGTCACTTTCGTTCCTGGGCCACATAATATCAGTAGAAGGTATCCGAACGGAGCAAGCTAAAGTCAAGGCTGTTCAATCTTACCCCATCCCTCGCAACATCATGGAGTTACAGTGCTTTTTGGGACTCGCCGGCTGGTACCACCGGTTCATTCCCCATTTCTCGGAGCATGCCGCTCCTTTGCATGCTCTAAAGAAAAAAGGAGCTCCGTGGAAGTGGACCACCGGGTGTCAAGCAGCCTTAGATGACCTGAAGCAAGCCCTTCAGAGTGCTCCTGTTTTAACACCTCCAGAGTTTAGTCAGCCTTTTAAAGTACAGACTGATGCCAGGGACATGGGGCTTGGAGCCGTAATTACCCAAGAGCACGCGGATGGAGAACATGTAGTGGCCTATGCCTCCCGTTTGCTTCAAGGGGCCGAGGGAAAGTATTCAGCCTCAGAAAAGGAGTGCCTCGCTGTGGTGTGGGTTGTGGAAAAGTGGCGACAATACCTGGAGGGAAAACCATTTTCTATCGTGACTGACCATGCATCCTTAACATGGGTATTCAATCAGCCAAATGTATCCTCCCGTCTCACCAAATGGGTGCTCCGACTTCAGGCCTTTGACAAATATCACAGAGAGGACAAACCGCACACTAAAATACATGACTGCAGCCTATGTGAAAGGAAAACACAAGCACCGGGACCTATGGTTACCTGAATTCTGCTTCTCCATTAACACTGGCTGGCAGGAGAGCACTGGTTACACCCCAGCTGAAATGGCCCTGGGAAGAAAATTAAAGGGACCCATGGAGAGGATGCTAACCAGAAACATCTCACCCGATCATCCAGCCTACGCGATGGTGGAAAGGCAAGAAGCTCTTTTTCAGGCGGTCCGGTGCAACGTGACCCGGGCTCAAGAGCGCCAAGGTAAATATTATAACGCCCGATGCCGTGTGGTCACATACAAAGAAAGCGAGCTCGTGTGGGTGCGTGCTTACCCTCAGAGTCAGGCAGAGGACTCGTGCACGGCCAAGCTAGCTCCAAAGTGGAAGGGTCCAGCCAAAGTAATCAAAGCTTTAAACAATGTTAATTATAAGGTAGAGCTCCTGGGTCATACAGGACCAATTACTGTTCATGTGGCCAACCTGAAACCGTTTTATGGGGTGGTCACACCCTTTTCTGAAGTGGGGGGGGCCGGTGCAGGGTGCAGTTACGGGCCTCTCTCCAGACGGGGCGCTGTAGTGGATTAGGTAGTGTTTCCGGTCACTGCTATATAAGTAGCATGGGAAGCTAGGCTAAGCTACCAGCAGCAACAAGCTCCATCTTATCTAAAACCTACGTGCGGAACAAGCATTGTTCTCCCTGCATGTGAGTATGATTATTTAATGTGTATAACACCAGTGATTCATGTTATGTGCGGGTGTTAATGGGTGCTTTACCTGCTGTGTGGAGCAGGTGGGTTTTTCTGTTTTGTGTCTTCTTTTCGGTGGTCTTGGAGCCTACCTTTCCTGGGCGGAACCAGAGGAGAGACCGAGGGCAGGAGGTCCCTGGGCCGGAACGACAATACAGACTATGAATTAGTAAAGGACTAATTCAATCCAGAACTGTATATATGGACTGTGGGGGTCTGGGGGGTTGTATGTATGTGTGTGTGTGTGTGTGTGTATGGAAGGCAAATGTATTATACATTGTGTGATTCAGTATCAGAGTTTGGTGGTTTGTTCCCTACCCTTTCATAGATCTGATAACAGCTTTACTTCATTTCAATAAGGGGAGGTTTGTTACAAGCGAACACATACAAGGAATTTGATTCCTTGTATGTCGATGGTGTCTCTCAAGCACAACAGTATAAAACAACGACACAATGAACAATATACTGAGCAATATAATATACAATCTACAATATGAATATGTAATATGGATTTATATTTATAAATATAAAGATAAATGTTAGCAAATGTATATAAGTATTATTTGTACATATAATCTGTTTATATTATTTATAAATATATGTATGAATATGTGTATATATATATATGTATATATATATATATATATATATATGCATATGTATATATGTATGTGTGTATAAATGAACAATACAATATAATAAACAATCTAAATCTTATATACAGAAAATACAAGGATTACAGAAATATATACACAGAGTCTACATAAAGTGTGATCGCAGTACTGTAGTATGAAGCAGTGTGACAAATCAACTATTTAGGAGGGAGATGGCGAGGGGAAAGAAACTGGTCCTGGTCTGCAGACTTTTATATTGTCTGCCAGAGGGCAGCAGGTCAAAAAGTCTCTGTCCAGGGTGTGAGGGATCTGTGTCCAGGGTGTGAGGGATCTGTGTTCAGGGTGTGAGGGATCTGTGATGATTTTCCCTGCCCGTTTCCTGGATCTTGAGAGGTACAGGTCCTGGATGGAGGGC
>JBBPCZ010071968.1:0-11988 GCA_037974445.1 Brycinus macrolepidotus | reverse complement strand
AGTCTTTGAAAGTCCTTCAGGAAGCCTGGAGAACTGTTCCTCAAGACCACATTAAAATACAAGAAAGTCTGGACCTTCGGAAGCAAGACATGAAGACTTTTGCACAGTACTGTACCTGTGTGCTTTTTTTGTGCACCAAAAAACAGTCATTTTTGTCATCACTGTTATAAAGTATTATTATTTGTTTATATATGTTTCTTGTCTTTGCAGGTTTTTCCTGTGCTGCCTTTATGCCACAGTCTGGTCTTCCACTTCCACTTCCACTTCCACTTCACGCCATCACAAATGTCCAGGATTTCTTCACTTTTATATGCTCTACTTCTTACCTGGTCCAGGACTGGTGCAGAGAAACCCTCAACCTCTGTCCTGTAGTGTGCCTGCACTGCTTAGAGCAGCCTGTACTCTGAGACGAATAGAGTCTAATAGTGCGCTAAACCTCAAACAGCACAGGTACATGCTGTGTAGCAGTGTTGTAGGAGGGAGTATATGGACTTACAGGACAAAACCTTCCACTTTGCATGAGTTTCAGAATAATTACAGCATGAGTTCAGCATCCTTTCTAACCAAGTATATGCTATACCTCATATAATATATATATATAGGCTTTACTTGATTGAGACATGCCTTTCCTACCTACTGTATGAACCCTTGGCATTGGAATTAGAAAACAAAACACAACCTGCAATACTCTGACACTGCACTAGGGGTCTGTAGGGAGAAGCGAATTCTGTACAGACTTTTCAGGGCCAGATTTATCATGGTGTCATCTGTGCCAAACACCATTCAGTGCTATGGGTGCATGAGCTAGCAGCTAATGGTATATTGATATGCTGGGAGAACTGTTGGTTACGATGCTAGTTTTGGGCCTATTGTTCAAGGCTGGAGCCTCATACACAACAGCCTCTGATTAGAAAGCCAAAACTTGCATGGGCTTGGCCCAGTTATGTCATTTTTATAAGCTTTAATTCCATTTGTAGCTGCCGTTACATAAACAGAAAATATCTACCATCTATGAGTGAGGTCAATGCTTCCATGGGTTGGTTGACCGATTAAGGCTAGTGCTAAGCTACCCAATATTCTGAATGAAGATTCAGCATTGAAAGGACAATATAAACATGTACTAAGCTTAATCGCTGACCAGGAATCCAGCTCAACGTTTAGGTATCAGTAGAAAGTTCTGTATTATCAATGGCTTCTTTGATTCTTAGTGAATGTAATTACTCTATAAGGGAACAAACACTGAATGGCTACACTCAACAGTAGATTACCTTCTGCTAAACATGCAATATGAAGAAAACAGTCTTAAGACTGTCTTAGAGCCCAAGTTTCTGCACTTTAGTCTCTTCGATAAATGCATGATCAATCAGCAAATAAGCAATGCAAAAAATACTGTATTTAAATCCTATTTCTGCTATGTCATTATAATAATAGCTGTTCGGCACATTTTTAGAAAAAATAAGATCACGTATCAAAGTGAACGGCAAAATACACGCCGTGAAGAAACTACTCCTGATGGAGTAGGAATTATGTTAATGAAATAACTGAAAAATAATAAAATAATTAAGAATTCAACTTGGCTTACTGCTTCCTTCTCTTTAACTAATGACCTTTAAATGGCACAGAATGTTGAATATTTCTTCATTTTACCATAATGGTCATAATCAACTTTTCTTTGTTTTCATTTTTTTTTTAATCTCTCAAACTTTCATTTGTTTATTTTTGGGATGAAATGAAAAACATTTAGAAACTCAGAGGTGGTCACAGGCTTTTGATCCCCAAATTTTGGTCCCCAAAATGTTAGAAAAGAATACAAATAGTTGTCTATTAATTCCATAATTTGTGCAGGTCCACAACCTTCTGTCTTACTGACAGCTCTTTATTTTTAACTATGTAGTTGGATGCCAAAGAGATTTTACATGTTTATAACCTCATATGTATACCCCAGAAAACAGGTTGTGGATGAGTTCCTGTACACTTTGATTTTATTTTTAATATTTTTAGGGGTGTCAATAATTTTGCCCCAAGTTTTTAAAAAAAAAGAATGTGCTAGGAAAACATGCTTGTTGGAATGATTTTTATTAGATAAATGGTAAGCAATTTCTTCAGTTATGTTTGGGGAACATTTGAATCATGTGTCGTGTGTCATTTTGTGCCTAAATACATATTTTGTTCTATATTTATATAATATATAATATATATAGTACACTAGTATAGTACACTATAACCACTGACAGGTGAAGTGAATGAATAAGATAGATTATCTTGTTACAGTGGCACCTGTCAAGGGGTGGGAAATATTCTAATATTATGCAACAAATGAACAGTCAGTTCTTGAAGTTTATGTATTGGAAGCAAAGGCTAGTCCATCTGATCTGATCCCACAGAAGAGCTATTGTAGCACAAACTGCTGAAAAAGTTCAGTGTAGCTGCAGACTGGTCAGAATGCCCATACTGACCCCTGTCCACCACCAAAAGCACCTACAATGTGCATGTGAACATCAGAACTGAACCATGGACCAATGGGAGAAGGTGGCCTGGTCTGATAAATCGTGTTTTCTGTTACATCACATGGACAGCGAGGTGCATAAGCATCGCTTACCTGGGGTGAGACAAGCCAGAGGATGCCTTGTGTTGCTCTGGGTGATGTCTTGGGTAATGGCTAATTTTCCATTTTATCAGCTCCACTGATCATACAGGTGCACTTTGTAGCTTACAGTTACAGACTGTAGTCAGTTTATATTTCTGCATCATTTGTTTGCATGCACTCTCCTCATCAGTGATTAGGACCTCCACGGTACCATCTACTGTTCCTCAGGGACCCCCAGACAGTCCTCTTTTTTTGCTTTAGCTCAATCGGCCTATCCATCCATCCATCCATTATCTGGGTCCAGGTCGTGGGGGTAGCAACCGCAGAGATGCCCAGACCTCCCTCTCCCTAGCCATCTCCACTAGCTCTTCTGGAGGGACACCAAGGTGTTCCCAGGCCAGCTGAGAAATATAATCCCTCCAGCATGTCCTTGGCCTCCTCCTGGTGGGGCATTCCGGGAAAACCTCCCCCGGGAGGCATCCACGGGGCATCCTCACAAGGTGCCCAAACCACCTCAGCTGGCTCCTTTTGACGTGAAGGAGCAGCGGCTCTACTCTGAGTCCCTCCCGAATGTCTTCCCAAAGATTCTTACCCTATCTCTAAGGGAGAGCCCGGCCACCCTGCAGAGAAAACTCATCTTTCGGTAACTACCCACAGCTTGTGACCATAGGTGAGGATGGGGACATAGATGGACCAGTAATTCGAGAGCTTTGCTTTTTGGCTCAGCTCTCTCTTCACCACAACAGACCACATAAGTGCCTGCACCACTGCAGATACTGCCACAATCCATCTGTCCACCTTCCGCTCCCCTCTACTCTCACCCCAAGATACTTGAACTGCTCCACTTGGGGCAGAAACTCCCCATGACCTGAAGTGGGCAATCCACCCACTTCACACTCAGCTGCAAACCGTCCCAATGGCTGCTGATCGATGAAGCCAACAGGACCACATCATCTGCAAAAAGCAGTGATGTGATCCTGAGGCCACCAAACCGGACACCTTCCCCCCCTTGGCTGCGCTTAGATATCCTGTCGATAAATATTATGAACAGGACTGGTGACAAAGGGCAGCCCTGGTGGAGTCCCACATGCACTGGGAACATGTCTGACCGGCAATGCGAAACAGACTCCTGCTCTATTCATACAGGGACCAAATGGCCTGAACCCCATACTCCCGAAGCACCCCAACAGAGCACTGCCAGAGACATGGTCCTAAGCCTTCTCCATGTCCACAAAACACATCTAGGCTGGTTGGCCAAACTCCCATGCACCCTCCAGCACTCTTGCAAGGGTGAAGAACTGGTCCAGTGTTCCGCGACCAGGACGAAAACTGCATGTTCCTCCTGAATCCGAGGTTTGACTCTCCTCTCCAGCACCCTGGTACTCAAGGCGAATCTCATCCACCCCCGGGGCCCGGCCACCAAGGAGCTGTTTAACCACCCCAGCAATCTCAGCCCCCATAATGGGCAAGCTCACCCCAGCTTCCTCAGGCTCTGTGCCCTCCTTGGACATCACGGAGGCCGGATTGAGGAGATCCTCAAGGTATTCCTTCCACCGCCAGATGATGTCGGCAGTCGAGGTTAACAGCACCCTGTCCCTCCCGTAAACAATTGTAACAGAGCACTGCTTCCCTCTCCCAATCCACAGCTCTGCACGGCTGCATCCACAATGGAGGAACGGAACAAGGTCCACTCGCACTCAATGTCTCCCTCCTTCCCTCTGCCAGATGCTCCCAGCAAACCCTCACTACACGCTTGGGCCTGCCAGGTCCGTCCAGCTTTCTCCCCCACCACCTGATCCAACTCACTACCAGGTGGTGATCAGTTGACAGCTCTGCCCATCTCTTCACCCGAGTGTCCAAGACACAAAACAGCACGATAGTTCAGATTGGGGAGGCCATTCCTCCCTATCACTCCCTTCCAGGCCACACTGTCATTGTCCGTGAGTGTTGACGTCTCCCAGCAAAACAATGGAGTCTCCCTTTGGAGCGCTGTCCAGCACCCCACTCAAAGACTCCTAGAAGGCCGAGTAGTCCAGACTGTCATTCGGCACATAAGCGCAGATGACAGTCAGAGACTTTTCTCCAACAGGGAGGTGCAGGGAAACAAGCCTCTTGTTCACTGGGATAAACTCCAATGTTAATGCGCCGAGCTGGGGGGCCACCAGTAGCCCCACCCCTGCCCAGCGCCGCTCCCCCATGGCAACTCCAGAAAAGAAGAGCATCCAACCCCTCTCACAAGTATCCATCACTCCCCTCCACTCTCGTACTCCTCTCTCCCTCCCTCCCTCCATCGCTCCCCCTCAATCTCTTACGCCCCCTCTCCCTCCCTTCATCACTCCCCCTCCATCTCTTACTCCTCCTCTCCCTCCCTCGCTCACTCCCTTCTCCCTCCTTTTCTCATTCCCATCTCTCCTTCCCTTCCTCTCCCGCTCCCTGCTTTCAAACCTTAACCTTCTCTTACCAGTATCCATGGTCACTCGCCCCTCTCTCTCTTACTCCCACCTCCCTCCCTCCCTCCCTCACTTACTCCCTTCTCTCTCCATTCCTACTTCCCATCTCTCCTTCCCTCTCTCCCCTCCTTCGTGTTAAACCTTAACTTTCACTCACAGGGATCCATGCTCTCTCTTACTCCGTTTCTCTCTCTCTCTCTCTCTATCTCTCCCTCCCTCCCTCACTTCCCCTCCTTCCTCTTAAATCTTTACCTTCTCTCACAGGTATCAATCCTTTCTCTCTCCCTCTCAGTCTCTCTCTCCATCTCTCTACCTCCCTCACCCCCTCTCCCATTTCCCCTCCCTCCCTCCCTCTCGCCCCATCTCGCTCCCTCTCTCCTTCCTTTCAAACCTTAACCTTCTCTCATCAGTATCCAACCTCTCTCCCTCCTTCCCTAATTCTTTCTCCATCTCTCTCTCCCTCCCTCATTCTCTTTCTCTCTCAATCTCTCTCTCTCCAGCCCCTTCCCTTCCTCTCTCACTCCCTCTCAAACCTTAACCTTCTCTCACCAGTATCCATCCTCTCTCCCCCTCCCTCCCTCGCCTCTCTCTCCCTCTGTATCTCCCTCCCTCACCTCTCTTCCTCCCTCTTTCCCTCTTTCACTCCCTTACCTTTCTCTCTCCCTTTCCCTCCATCACCTCTCTCTCTCCCTCATTCTCTTTCTCTCTATTCTTCCTCTCATCCCCTGAACGGTAGTTGCAGTAACGCCGCCGTTTTTTTTGTTTTTTTGTTTTGCCCAAAACGGACGGACCGTGTTTGCGCGTGTTTGATCTGGATCGTGAACGAGCGTGCGCGTGTATGCGTGTGTGTGTGTGTGTCACGTGCCGACATGGGGCATTTTTCCGAGGCTGGCCGCGCCGCCCACACGCTCGCGCGGGGCTCCGAGTCTGAGGCTGTAGCCCGGATGACTCTCCCCGGACCGAACCGTCACTCCCGCCGCTGAGGTCCATGCCTGTGGATCATGTCCTATGTGTCTTCTCAAGGTAGGAGACAAACATATTCCTCCATTCATCCCTCTCTCTCTCTCTCTCTCTCCCTTCACTCTATCTCTGTGTCTCTCTATGTCCCTGTTTCTCTCTGTTTCACTATCTCAATGTCTCTATTTTCTCTCCCTACAGTCTATTTCTATGTCCCTCTCTCTTTACTCTGTCTCTATGTCTCTTTCTATTTCTCTATTCACTCTATATCTCTCTCTCTCACTTCACTCTATCTGTGTATCTCTCTGTTTTCTCTCTTCACTCTGTCTCCATCTCTATTTCTCTCTTCACTCTATCTCTATGTCTCTCTCTCTCTATTTTCTCTCTCTCCACTCTTTTTGTCTCTCCATTTTCTCTTTATTCACTCTATGTCTCTCTCCATCTTTATTTCTCTCTTCAGTCTATCACTATGTCTCTCTCCATATATTTTCTCTCTCTTCACTCTTTATCTATGCCTCTCTCTCTCTCTCTCTCTCGCTATTTTCGCTCCCTCTCTTCGCTCCATCTCTAGAT
This sequence comes from Brycinus macrolepidotus, assembly GCA_037974445.1. NCBI lineage: Eukaryota > Metazoa > Chordata > Actinopteri > Characiformes > Alestidae > Brycinus > Brycinus macrolepidotus. The sequence goes on along the minus strand of JBBPCZ010071968.1, from coordinate 5,421 downwards.
CTCTCTCTCTCTTCAGTCTATCTCCATGTCTCTCTCTCTATTTTCTCTCTCTCCACTCTGTTTATGTCTCTCCATTTTCTCTTTATTCACTCTATATCTCTCTCCATCTCTGTTTCTCTCTTCAGTCTATCACTATGTCTCTCTCTCTATATATTTTCTCTCTCTTCACTCTTTATCTATGTCTCTCACTATTTTCTCTCCCTCTCTTCACTCTATCTCTAGGTCTCTATTTTCTCTTTCTTCACTCTATCTCTGTTTCTCTCTCTCTATTTCCCTTTCTCTCCACTGCCGCTATTTTCACTCTCTTCACTCTCTCTCTGTCTCTCTATTTTCACTCTCTTCACCCTGTCTCTCTGCCTCTCTATTTTATCTCTCTTTACTTTATCTCTATTTTCTCTCTTCACTCTATCTGTCTCCATCTCTATTTCTCTCTTCAGTCTATGACTGTCTCTCTCTTTCTCTATTTTCTCTCTCTTCATTCTATATCCATGTCTCTGCTCTCTCTTTCCCCTCACTCTATCTCTATGTCTCTCTCTATTTTCTCTCTCTCTTCACTCTACCTCTGTGTCTCTTACTCTCTCTCTCTCTGTCTCTTTATTTTCTCTCTCTCTTCACTCTGTCTCTATGTCTCTCTCTCTCTCTCTCTGTCTCTCTCTCTGTCTTTAGCATGGCGCGGTTCTTGCTCATCATCATCACCACACATCACTAATAACAGCAAACAGCCTGCATCCATGTCGAGGTCCTGTGTGTGTGTGTGTGTGTGTGTGTGTGTGAGCGTGAGAAATGAGGCTCTGGTGAAGCTCTAGTCAAATGAATGACAGCCATATTACCTGTTGTGACAGAGAGAGGCAGATTCAGAGGTAGAGTCAGAGTCAGTGTCTCTAATAAATTGATTTTGAGACATTTTAAAAAAATTGATATTGAATCAGATTCAGATTTGTGTGTTTCAACTGGGAGAACTCAGTATAAACCATCATCGCCGACCAATAGTGTGGAGCGGTGTGAGAAAATGTAAAATCCTGGTGTATCCACTGGCTTGTGGAGTTGCAGTGTGTGTGTGTGTGTGTGTATGTGTGTGTATGTGTGTGTGTGTGTGTGTGTTCGTTTGAGGGCCATGTCAGAACAAACAGTTTATTTATAGAAGCTGAAATGATCCAATAGTGGAAGGTAGAGGTGGGCCTAGCTTTGGAGAGAGAGAGAGAGAGAGTGAGAGAGAGGGAGGAAGGAAGGAACGAAGGAAGGAAGGGAAAGAGAGTGAGGGGAAAAAGAGAACGAGAGGTAGAGCGAGTTACTCGTGAGCTCAGAAAAGACTGGAGATTAGAGAGTAGAGCTGCGGCCACTTCAATGCAAATGTCGAGGTCGTTTTCCCCGCACTCGTCCCTCCGTAGGACAGTGGAGCAGGGCAGGGAGAGTAAATCACACGAATTAATGAACGTGTGTGGGCCGCACGGCCTCGAGTTGTTGTGTCATTACAGTGCCATGTACGGTTTCTCAGTTCAGTCTTTGACAGATGAGGGTTTACACCATTAAACCACAGGTTCAGATTTCAGTTATTGACCATTTCAAACTTCTATATTCGACACACTGCGGTGAAACCAATATGTTGGTTAGAGTTGGGAATTTGAAGCAAGGAGCCGCCAAACATGGTTCCTCAATGTTAAGGGGGGTAATTCACTTCATGTAATTCAGATATAATCTTAGAAAAATATGAGACAAGTCTGATTACGATCAAGAAAAATAGAGACTTAATAGAGTGAAGTTCCTTTGTCAGCTACTAGACTTCACGCACTGATGTGACAAATATGATGAGAAATAACTGAAGCGGCTGGTTGCTCTCAAGGTGGAAGATAAGCAGGTCTTGGAGCAGTTACGTGAATATTGTGGATGTCTAGGACCAGTTACATGAAGATTATGGAGGCCTAGGACCAGTTACATGTTACATGAAGGTTATGAAGGTCTAGGCCAGTTACATGAAGATTGTGCCGGTGTAGGACCAGTTACACAAAGACTGTGCAGGTCTTGGACCAGTTACATAAAGATTGTGTGGTTCCAAGACCAGTTACATGACGATTTTGCAGGTCTAGTACCAGTTACATGAAGATTGTGGGGGTCTATGTCCATTTACATGAACATTTTGCAGGTTTAGGACCAGTTACGGGAAGGTTATGAAGGTCTAGAGCCAGTTATGTGAAGATTGCGTGGGTCTAGGAGTAGTTACATGAAGGTTATGAAGGTCTAGGTCCAGTGACTTGTAGGTAATGAAGGTCTAGGACCAGTTACATGAAGACTGTGGAAGTCTAGGGGCAGTAAACGAAGGTTATGAAGATCTAGGACCAGTTAAAAAAAGCTTTTGCAGGTCTAGGACCAATTGCATGAAGACTGTGGAGGTGTAGGATCAATTACATCACAATTATGCAGGTCTAGGCCCAGTAAATGAAGGTTATCATGTCTAGAATCAGTTGTGTGAAGATTATGCAGGTTTGGGGCCAGTTAGATGAAGATTATGGAGGTCTGGGACCACTTATACCAGTTAGATGAAAATCATGTAGGCCATTTATAGCAATGTTTTGTAGATCTAGTTGGTGAATCAAGATTATGCAGGCGTAAATTGAGTTACATAAAGAGTATTCAGATTCAGTATCAGTTATACAGGTCTATGACCAGTTATATGAACATTCCACAGATGTATACCTGGGCTACATATACTTTGCACCAGTTATACCAGAATTAACCCTTAGAACTCAGAGTGTATCAATAAACTCTGATTTCAGTAAATATAATTGGTGTAAAACAGTCTAGAACCGGTGTTGGTTCTCCTACACGCTCGCCGTTTGCTGCTCTTTCCCTCTGCGGGTTTTCCCCTCCCACTTGTGGGCGGAGACTATCCTGAAAGTTCCCTCGGGTTCAGAGATCTGTTTGTTTCTAAGACCTAAAATAAAAGAAATTTGTTCATTTTTGTTCTTTATGTTCATTTATGTGTGACGTCATTTTTAAAACCCCAGTAGCGTTTTTTATTATTATTATTATGTTTTTAAATCACAATAACTTTGGTTCTACGTGACACAGGAACACCAAACAAAGTTCAGCATGACGTCTGACACCTCGAGCACCAACACAAACCATATAAGAAATTGTTTGGCTGTATGACGACAATTTACAATTTGTTACGCTTCTGGCACGGATCCATGCTGCTCACTTTCTGAGGGTTACACAGGACAATGACCAGTTACATGAAGACCAGTTAAATAGTTCTAGGACCAGTTAAATAGTTTCCACCGAGCAAAGAAAATCATGAAACAAGTCTTGGTCGTCTCCAAGCAATCACCCAGACTCCTGGTCTTATAACACACGAGGGAAAAAAAATGATAAATGTATCCTAGAACATCTAAGTGGTGCAGTACTTGACTGGATGTTAAACATATGAAAGAGTAAAGAAAGGAAACGGTGGTCCATATGGGCCTCTTGTGCCATGTGTATAGTGGCTCTTGAGACGATATATGGGCTTTGCTTAGCAAAATAAGTACTGAGCTCAGAGACACTCAGGATGTAAGCAAAGCCTTCCCAAAGTGCAAATGCGAGGGCACAGTGGCCCAGCACTGGCTTTACAAAGGTTCAGGAAAAGAACTGACAAGAACTGGCCAAATGAACTAGTGTGAATGGAAAAGAATATTTAAAAAACTGCACAAAGTGCTGGAGTGTCCAGCACTGATAGCTTAAGTTTGATGGTGTTTGGTAGCTGCTCAAGGCTGGTACCAGCAGGACCTAATATGATACTTGAGGGTGCTCTTTAGGCACTTTTCCATTCGTATACAGGAGCCGTACTGTGTCTAAACTGTACTGTGATGGTACTGAAGTTGTATCACTGAAATTTATCTTCAGCCCAAACAGACAGTCGAGCTTGAACTTCATCCACTTCCCAGTTGTTAGTTTGTGTCTCCATTGTTGTTTTTTTTGCAGACAGTAAATAAACTGTGGCCTCTTTCCATGTTGTGATGGCATTTCGACCAATCAGAAAGCTCGGCTGCGGCCCACTTTCAGCCCTGCCGTTGAGCAGCTCGGGTTCGGCTCGGGTACGGGTCTCTTTATTTGTAATGGAAAGGCGTTTGTTCGCAGTACGGCACGGTGCCAGTGGAAAAGTGCCATTAGACTTGGTTATACTCTCAGCTGAACCTGGTGACAGCTTTATTAAATTCTTTACGCTTTTTGGAGAGCATACCAAGCACTATTCCTAAGTTTTGTTTGTTTCAGTTCTACTCTGGAGAACGGTTGGAATTAGTGTACGGTTCTACTCCAGCATGCAGTTCTAATGAGGTTAAAGCATAAAAGGAGTACATTGTAGTGCAGTACTACATGCATCACAGCACAGTTAGCCAAATGTTTCCATACATTAAACATACTGCTTCTGTGAATGATTTATGATGGCAGAACTGGCTTTCCTAAGACTGATGTGACATTTTTTTTTCTATGAAGAATGTGTTTAATCTCTTTTTATGTTGCCTTAAAGGAGCCACGTGCGAGATATTTCAGCTTCACTTTCATTCCAGGCTCATTTTAGGATTCTCATCAATCATTTACAGACAATAAATAAGCAGCAGGTGGGTCATTAGAAATTTATCAGCTCTCGTACAGGCACTCCTGATGGTACAGTTCTGTAATGATATCCTTGATGGACCTGAGATGGAGCTTAATGCAAATCCATGTCCTTTCCAAATGTAGCTGGTCAGATTGGAAGTAAATATAGGTTCCCAACATTGGTCCTGAAGTCCCTCTGGTCTGTACATTTTACTGATTTCCATACTACCAACAAACTTGATCCTTCTAACAGAATCAGAGCCTGAAAACTGTATTGATCCTGGAGGAAATTGCTTGTTATGTTATGACTGCACAGACACACAGAGACACAGAGACAAGAACAGTATAAATATATCTAAATAAATCCAATAAAACTGTATGAAATACACTATTCTATATACACAAATGCTGGGGTATAAATACTATAGTCTTTCCGGGGTTGTACACTAGGGGGCAGTGTTTTTCCTGCCTCTTTCCAAGAATTAAATCTCACCTCACGGTTTGTGGAATATTATGAAGACAGGTTGTATAAATTGTAAGGTTGCGCCAGCTGATCCCCAGACGACTGGATGTCCTTGGACAACTGGATGATTGGACTTTATATACGCCTTCCTCCTGCCTCTTGCTCTGGATTTGTTGACTGTTGATTGACAGATATAAAAACCACCAACTAACCATCGCCTTTGCTTTGTGTACTTGTTGTTTGTTACGTATATTGAATTTATTGTGCATTACATTACCTCCTGCCTGTATCGGACCTCGTTTGTCCCTTTTGTATTTCATTGTATGTATATATATATATATATATATATATATATATATGTATATATATATATATATATGTGTGTG
>JBBPCZ010071927.1:0-11989 GCA_037974445.1 Brycinus macrolepidotus | reverse complement strand
CCGGATCTTCTTAGTGATCTGATCCAAATGATCCGACTCATTAAAAAGAGCCGAAATTCCCATAACTAATCACGTGAGCGTATCTGCACATTATGAGATGTCACTTTTCTCGTACTTTGTTATTTTAATTTCTCTTGGTTGTGAGATACGATCACCATTGGCGATTGAAATGAAAAAAATAGTCGCAAAATGAATAATCTAGTCGCATTCGCGACCGTTTTAGTTGCCATCTGGAGCCCTGGCATGATAGTGGGCATGATAATTGAAGAGATGGCTTGGAAGAGCCGTGTAGGGATAGGGTCGAGCGGACATGTAGTGGGACAGCTGTAAGTCAGGAATTTAGATACCTCACTCTTTGTGAGAGGGGTAGAAGACAGTAATGATGCACTTTTGACCCGAGTAGGTATAATGTGACAAGGGTTGGTGCTGTGTGAATAAAAGAATTAGCTACTGATAGCCACCACTTTTTCAGAGAAAAAGGAGGCGAAGACCTCTGCTGAGAGGTTTGTGTCTGGTGGAGGAGGTGAGAGCAATGTTTTGAAGGTAGAAAATAGGCTTTGAGTGTCTATACAGTTTGGCATCAGTGATGCTGGATGAGAAGGAGGAAAGGAGTGACTGAGGTTTTTAAGGTCAGCTGGGTCCCTGGACTCATGCCATTTTCTCTCAGCAGCTCTGAGATTGGTGTGCGGCCTTCGAATAGTCTCTGTCAGCCATGGATGAGGAAGGCTAAAGCAAGTTGGTTTGATGGAGAGTGGACACAGACTGTCCAGACATGAGCTTAACATAGAACAGAGAGATTCTGTGGCATCATTGAGGAAAATTTGCTGAGAGGAGGCAATACGGAGGCTACCACTTATGAAAAGTGAGTGGTAGAGAGGTTACATGTTATGTGCAATATTTCATGAGTGCAATTTTCTGATGCAACATGTGCAATCTTTGGGGTGGAATCCAGTGTTCTTAGCTATATTTATATATCCACTCTGTACTTATATACATACATATACTCTGTGTACATACATATATTTATCTAAGTTTACGTATACATATATAGACCTTTATATTTTTCAATACACTCATCCATATTTATATTTCTAGATTGTTTGTATAGTGTACTTTTTTTTACTGTACTGTTGGTATAGCTTTTATTCTATTGTTTTTAATTTTTTGCTGCTTTTATCTTGTACTGTCCACTTTGTGCCATGACGATGCAAATTTCCCAATTGTGGGACTAATAAAGGATTATCTTATCTTATCTTATCTTACATAGGTTGCGGCGGCATTAGACCTGATGTGTAGGAACATTGGACCGTTCCGGAAGGCATGTAGTGAAACTAATGAAGTAATGGTCAGAGATGTGTAGAGGGGTTTCAGTGATGCAATTAGCTGCACTATTCCTAGTGAGGATGAGGTCAAGTACCTTGCCAGCTTTGTGTGTAGATCAAGGATATAAAGTCAGCCAAGCTGGGACAGTCAAGGTGAATTTTCAAATGGACAGTCATAGGCAGGTCCAGGTGGATGGTAGATGACTATTACAGAGAGTCTCTTAGGAGCAGACACCTAGATAGCATTGTATTTGAAAGAGGTTTAATTAGTAGGAGGCAGTAGCGGTGAAAATTTCCAATTAGTGGAAATGAGAATGCCCGTTCCACCTCCTCGTCCAGACAAATGAGAAGGATGGGAGTGTGTATAGCTGGTAGAGAGTGCAGCTGGGGTGACTATGTTTTCTGGACAGATCCAGGTTTCAGTGAGAGTAAGTATATCAAGAGATAGCTGGTTAGCATATGCAAAGGTGAAGTCAGCTTTGTTTACTGCAGCCTGACAATTCCACAGCCTTAATAAAACTTTTGGAAAATGTCAGTGTACACCCACATTAGTATTATAATAAGATTCGTTGGGGGAAAAAAAAAAAAATCAAACGATGTACAAATGTTTACAATTACAAGTAAGTTTGCCCCAGTAACTGTCCCTTTCTCTCTCACTCTCGCTCACACACACACACACACACAAGCTTTGTATCCCTTTCTGGCATCCTTACCAGTGACCGAGACTTTCTCTCCACATAGATTTAATACAGGCTCACCCAACTGTTCTTTCTCCCGTTCATTGCGGAGGTTTTGACCACAAAAATCGTTTTATTTAACAATCAGTACTGTTAAATACTGATCATCTGATTGATTACTTGTGTACAAGCGCAACACACCGGATATTAATGGACATTTTGACGTTGGAACCATGCTTCAAATGCTGTAAAAGGAGAAGCGACTCCAAAAAACAGGTGTAATAAAATAACTAGAAGGTGCATTTATGCAGAAAAAAAAGCAGTGTTTGCGTGGTTCCTATGGTAACTGGGGTTGTTGCTAGGTGGTTGCTGTGGTGTTGCCGTTCAGAAAATTTTTTACTGTAAAAATCCCCAAACATACATACGTAAAGGTTTTGGAAAACTTCAACTCACACATACATTAGTATATAATAAGTTTTGTTGAAAGAAATGTAAAAAATCAAGTTATGATCAAGTCTGTCCCAGTAACTGCCCGTCCTCCATCTCTATTTGTATTTAGTTATTTTGACCTTTTAAAAGATGCAATTTTTAAATATCGGCGCAATTTTAAAGTTCAAAACCAGATATTAACGGACGTTTTGACAGAGATTACTGCTCCATGTTTGTTTCTTTGTGTTTGGTTGTTTTGGCTATTTGTTCTGTCCTCAGGTTCCTTACGCGTCACACCGCTGGTTCTCTCTCCACATTGATCTAAAATGGGGCTCGTCCGTCGCCTATCTCCCCTATTCATAACGGTGACGACCACAAAAATGATTTTTTTAAACTATCAATACTCAGCCCCTGATCATCTGATCAATTAATGCTCTGCGCACCCCCCTGCCAAGGGAGGTAATGTCATAATACCCCTCTCTCTCTAGCCTATAGATATCTCGCTTGACCATTTTCTCTCTCTCTCTGTTTCAGATGTGTCTTGACCAGTTTTTAAGTGATTAATACTCAGCCCCCGATCAACCAGTCACAAAGTTTTATATGAGCATACTTGTAGAAACAAAATTTAAGAAGAACAATAGTGTGATAGACTGTATTTCCATGAGAAAATGCAAAGTGTGATTGCGCAGTTGCTATGGTAATTGTGGGTGTTGCTAGGTGATTACTAATTGTTGCTGTGGTGTTGCTATCTGGCTACTAATGGTGCATCAGTTACATAAATCACAACAGTGACATATTTAATTAAACAAAAGTTTATATAAAAAAAATTCTCAGAACTCCGATTTGAATTCACAATCCTGATTCTCTCAGCACGGAGCGTTAACCAGTAGACCAGATGGAAGGGTTTGAAGCAGCCCCCATTAAAAGCATATATAAAGTGGCTGAAAACAGGTCACTGTTTGATTATTTTTTATTAAACCACAACAGTCTGTGAACGTGGCTGTGTGCTTTCAGTCGTCCTTAACCATAAATGGCTTGGTAAGAGGCAGGCTTCCGGTAGTTCCGGCCTCTGAATTAGAAGATTGCCTCTGGTTGGAATCTAAGGTGCAAATAAATTTTTTTTTTTTTTAACACAAACTTTTTTTGCCCATAAACACTGGTTTTATAGCAACCACGCAATCACACTACATTTTCTTGCGGAAATCCTGACACAATCACACTACTGTTCTTCTTTTTGTTTTGTTTTTTCATTCCACCCATTTTTTGGAGCCGCTTCTCCTCTTATAGTTTGATATATGGGCATGGTTACAACATCAATACGTCCGTTCATATCCCCTTCAGTGCACTTGTGCACAGCTAATCGATCTGATGAGTGAGTATTGGGACGTCACCTCACTGCCAGCCCAGCAGAGCCTTGGGGGCCACCAGTGGCCAGCTGATGGGCTGGAGATGTTTGACCCGACCATGATACCTTGAATGAACACCCAGAGAGGTAAGATTTGAACCAAGAATGAACTCTACCTGAGATGCCCATGTTTGAAAGTATGGATAGGAGGATGGTGTGATCAGCTGTATTGAAGGCAGCTGATAGATCCAGAAGGATAAGAATGAAGAACTGAACTGCCGCTCTGGCCGATTTTAAAGTGTCACCTCACTGCCAGCCCAGTAGAGCTGTTGAAAACACGGAGTGCGCAGGAGAATTGAACCACTGAACACACGACATTAGAAGAGACAAACCTCGAGTCAAAAGTGTATTCGTTTGATACTGTAAGTCTCATTTGTAAGTGTCATTATGGTTATTAATAAGGAAACAGTCGGTTTTGACTGTAAGTGTTACTGGCTCCAGACCTAGGGGATATCTGGACCGGCACATGGACCCACAGACCGAATGGCACTGTGGGCAAACACAAGGACACACAGAGATTTACATCTTCTCAAGACTTGCTGCAGTTTAATACTGAATTCAAAATATCTTTGTTTCAAAACATTATGCAGTAATGGAATATTCTTATGTCATTCAGATTTGTGTAAAGTTAACATATTAATATATCATTCAATACTGTAATACATACAACTTGAAATACATACACATACATATACAGGCTATGGTGTAGTATGTACACAAGATATGTCATACATGTTACTTATACTAGGAGTTGATTACATATGATATTGGCATACACCAGGTGTAATCCAAAACTCGTTCAATATACAGTAAGATTCAACCATACATAATACACATTTTAACATATTCCTGAATGTTTGGAAAGACCAATATGATACCCAGTTAAGGAAAACACAAATACCATTAGTTTTAATGTTCCAAACCATATAAATTTAATTGTAAAGAATTCTAAACGGTGTTGACTGACACAACATTTTGGTCCTAGTAACAGGCTGCTGTGTATGTGTAGCCACATGCACGTGCACATTCACTAATGTTCTGCGGCGGCACCGTGCACAGAATGATGGCTGGCTCTGACTAGAAGAAAGAATTGTAGGCTAACATAAAATCAGAACAGTGATAAAACGAGTAACTCTGGAGCAACCAATAGGTTAGGGTTAAAACATATCTGATATAAATCCAAACATTAACATTCACTCAAGAATACACTTTACAGTTCACTTTACTGTTTACCATTCACCAGTGAAACCGCTAATGTTGGCGCTGGCTGACTGAAACTTCAGCTAAGCTCTGTTAGCCTGCTGTCCCAACAAAACACTCCCTTTAGCACCAAGTACTGTACACACGTTACCAAAACATTTAAACGGCGTAAGGGTCGTGTGTTGACACAAATCACTCTTTTTAAAAAGTAAATTTGACATACCTGTGGGCAAACACAAGGAGACAGAGATTTACATCTTCTCAAGACTCACTGTAGTTTAATACTGAGCGGAACTCGCACTGTTGTCTCCCAGGCAACCCTTTAAAGCGGAATAGTGCCATCTACGGTGTGGTGGTGGAACAGTTGATCAGTTTAGTTTGGATAATTCTGCTAAAATAAATAAAAGATAAATGTATAAATAAAAAATTGGAGGGCTGGCTATTCATCATTAAACTTCATAAGGGCTAGTTTTTTATATTTCCCTTACGTAAGCAGCCCAGACCGAGAATTACTGTAAATAATAAGACAAATCTTATTATAATAATAATGTGTGTGGAAGCTGAAGTTTTCCAAAAGCCCTATGATGCATGTCTGGGGGGTTTTACAGTAAAAAAAGAGACATTTTCTGAATGGATTTTCTAATTTTGCTTTTTTGGGTCTGCACCTCAGCTACCATTAGTAAGCACCTAGCAACAACCTCAGGTACCATAGCAACTGCGCAAACACTTCTTTTTTTTCCACCTGTTTTTTTGGAGCCGCTTCTCACAGCATTTGAAAAATGAGCATAGTTACGTCAAAACATCCATTAACATCCAGTGTGTTAAGCCAGTACACCATTATTGATCAGGGGCTATGTATTGATTGTTTTAAAAAAACGATTTTTGTGGTCGAGAGACCTCTGTATTGAATGGGAGAGATACCGATTGGGTGAGTCCTGTTTTAAATCTGTGTAGAGAGAAAGTCTTCTGCGTCACGGGTAAGGATGCCGGAAAGGGATAAAAAGCTTAAAAACCCAAAAGGCGAAGTTGCAAACGCAGAGCAAAAACACATGGCAGTCATATAAAAAAAAAGTTTTAACCCAGGTGGCATAACGGTTAGAGCACCGGTCTCTCAACCAGGCAGTCAGGGTTCGATCCTCAGCAGCACTGCAGACGCCACCCCAATCAGTATGTCCAACTCCCGATCCCCTCTACCCTCACTCATGATCTAGACCCTGAGATACTTGAACTCCTCCACTTGGGGCAGAAACTCCCCCCCCTGACCTGAAGTGGGGAATCCACCCGTTTCCGGCTGAGTTCTATGGCTTCGGACTTGGAGGTGCTAATCCTCATCCCAGTTCCTCCACACTGAGCTGCAAACCGTCCCAGTGCATGCTGGAGATCGCCGATTGATGAAACCAACCACATCAGCCAGAAAAAGCAGTGACGCGATCCTCAGGCCACCCAACCGGACACCTTCCGCCTCTTGGCTGCAAAGCACCCCCCACAGAGCATGGCAAAGGACACAGTCGTAGGCCTTCTCCAGGTCCACAGAACACATGTAGATTGGTTGGACAAACTCCCATGGACCTTCCAACCTGTCCCTGACCTCCATGCAATGTTGAACAGGCGGGTCAGCCAGGACAGCCCAACAACATCCAGAGCCTTCAGGTACTCAGGGCAAATCTCATCCACCCCCGAGGCCCGGTGGCCAAGGATATGTTTAACCACCTCAGCAACCTCAGCCCCTGTAATGAGCAAGTCCACCCCAGCTTCCTCAGACTCTGTGCCCTCTTTGGACATTGTGGAGGTGGAATTGAGGAGTTCCTCAAAGTATTTGGATGATGTCCCCAGTCAAGGTCACTTTCCATGGCCTCACCAAACTCCTCCCACACCTGAGTTTTGCTTTAGAGACCACCGGAGCCACATTCTGCTTGGCTTACCGGTACCCATTGGTTGCCTCCGGGTATCTACAGGCTAGCCATGTTCGGTAGGCCTCCTTCTTCAGCTTGACGGCTCCCCTCTCCTCGAGTGTCCACCATCGGGTTAACGCTGTGACTGTCACCAACCACCTTGCAGCCGCAGGTCTGCACGGCCACCTCCACAGTGAAGGAATGGAACAAGGTCCACTTGGACTCTGTGTCCCCCTCCTCCCCTGGCATGCAGTTGGCATTCTGCTGGAGGTGTGAGTTAAAGATCTGGTGAACAGGAGTCTCTGCCAGACGCTCCCAGCAAATCCTCACTACGCACTGTAGACTACACCCCCCATAAACGGCTTGGTAATACCTGTGTGTGAGAGAGAGAGGGACAGTTAATGGGACAGACTTACTTGTGATTGTAAATTTTTGTACATAGTTCGGTCTTTTTACATTTTTTCAACATATCTTTAGAGTGGATTTTCTGATTTTTTTTTTGTTTGTTTGTTTGGTCTTCTGCACCTCAGTGACCGTTAGTAACCACCTACCAACCGCCTACCACCAACTTCAGTTAGCATAGCAATCACGCAATCACACTTCGCATTTTCTTGCGGAAATGCACGTTTTTATTATTCTTTTTTGTAGCTGGAATTTGGGCCTCTTCTCCTCCTACGGTTTTTGAAATATTAGTATGGTTCCAATGCCAAAACATCCATTAATATCTTGGTCAGTGCACGTGTATATAGCTTTTTAATTGGTTGATCTGGAGCCGAGTATTGATCATTTGAAATCGATAATTTGCCCCATAGACTTCAATTCATCGAATGTTAGCATTGTGACATCACCGCACTCTGCGAGCTGAGTGCCAGAGCTGCAGCGCTAGGACAAATCAGCCAAGAAACACACAGCGTTAGGAGATAGCAGCCCCGTAACTGGAGTCCAAAGTGTGTTTGAAAGTGTAAGTCTGATTTGTAGCTGTCTGTATGGTTATTAGAAGAAAACAATCCATTTTCAATAGTTAGAGTGCTTTGAAATGAGCTTCTGCTTCGTCATGTCCCCCCTAGGTACCATCCCCCCTAAGTCCAACTGTGAATACATTTTACTTTAACACAAACTTTCTTTTGTTAAAAATCAGCCCTTAAGGTCACAGGTCAATGAAATATGTGCCACTGCAATGGTTTATAAAAATAATCAACTTGTGAACGTTTGTTTTATACCCTGACACTCCTCTCTGGCTCTCTCTCTCTCGGCGGCCTCGTGCACTCCCACCTCCCTCCACCTCAACAAGCGCCACACCCTTCCAGTGCACCACCACCACCACCCCCCCACACACACACACACACACACACCTTTTAGCGCGCACAGGTTAGTTAGGAAAAGAAAGATGTGTCCCTGTTTTTAGTGGTTTATTAAAAATAATGTGCGTGTGAACACTTGTTCTGGGGCTGTTAGCGAAGCTGCTAGAGATCTCAGCCAATCTGAGGTCGTATCTTTACTTTTCTTGTTGGCGCTGGTTTGAAATGATTTTCTGTTCCCCTGCTCGATCCACCCATTTATATGTTCTCAGTAAACCTCTCCTCTGTAGCTACCTGTATTTGCACTGAGGATTAAAAACATAAAGTTATGGAGACAAATGGAAAACAGAGTTAGTTCTGTTTAAGTTTACAGGGTATAATTTATAACTATTTATAAAAACTGAGACTGTGGCATACCTCACTATAGCAGCCTAGCTAAAAAGGACAGAGCAGAGGGGTAGGTGGACATGAGAGCACCTTGAGATACTGGCATCCCCCACTTGACGGTCAACAAACCTGAGTGAACAAGGAGTGGTGGGACGACAGCACCAGCTAGGACCTTGAGATCTAAGTGAACGTGGAGTTTAATTGCAAGACATAAGCTGACAGAGGTATTTGAGTGTGAGACCATTTAGTACTTTATATGTCAATATTAGAATTTTATAATCAATACGAAAATTGATCGGAAGCCAATGAAGTCTTGATAATATTGGACTAATGTGGTCGAATTTCCTGGTTCTAGTGAGGACTCTGTCTGCTGCACTGTGGACTAGTTGAAGCATATTTAGGTTCTTGTCGCACCAGTGACAGCAAGGCGTTACAGTAATCAAGTCTGGAAGTAATAAAGGTGTGGAATGATTTTTCTGCATCATGTAGGGATAGTGTCTCTTTTTACTTAGCAAGGACCTTTCTGTGTTGAGCAAGAGAATGTTATGTGACATCCGGTCTTTTATATCTTTTACGCAGTTCTTAGTCTTATTTAACATATGTTTATCATCTGGATTGGCAGAAATATAATGTTGTGTGTCATCTGCGTAGCAGTGGAAGCTAATCCCATGTACAATGTAAACAGAACCTTGTGGGCATATTTTACTTTGTTGTGCGCTGATGATTCCCCATACACACATACAAACTGATAGTTGTCAGTCAGGTATGATCTAAACCAGGATAAGACTGTTCCTGTGACCAGGTTTCCTAGCCCGTCTGATAGAATTGAGTGGTCAGTGGTGTCAAATGCTACACTAAGGTCAAGAAAAAACACCAAAGAAACAAATCCTTTGTCAGCAGATAGTAAAAGAACATAATTGTTGGGCCATGACTTTCTCTAAAATCTTAAATAGATATGGTAGATTGGAAAGAGGTCTGTAATTTGAGAACTTTAACAGATCAAGATTTGGTTTCTTTAACAGAGTCTCAGTAACTGCTAATTTAAAGGCTTTTGGTAAATTACGAATGCAAAGTGAGGAATTTAATACTGATAAGAGTTCCAGTTATTACTGGTAAGACTTCTTTAATCAGACTTGCAGGAATAGAGTCAAATGTACAGATTTTGATGAGAGAATAATTGTAGTGAGCTCTGTTTGTTGAACTGGACTAAAAGTAAAGCCTCTTTACTACAGCTCAATGGTATCTGAACGGTATCTGCATCAGTTGTATTAGACAGCAGACATGGTGGAGTAAAACTTCTAGTTTGAATTTTTTGTTTAATAACTTCAATTTTACTGTTGAAAACATCTGTAAAATCATCACTACTGTAGTTTGCAGGTACCTGTGATTCTGCACCTCCCTGGTTCCTAGTTATTTTAGAAATTGTCTTGAATAGAAACCTGGGATTATTTTTGTTAGATTTAGTGATGGACAGTAGATCTGAGCATGCTGCAGTAAGTGCTCTGCTGTAGTCTCTAAGGCAGAGTGGAAAGATTCCAGCTTTGTTAATCGCCATTGTGGCAGTCGGCGCAGGGAACAGCTGCCGCCCACAGACTGGGAGGCCTAAACGCACACCCGGAAACACACAGAGACACCGGAGCTGGTGCACAGCGGAACTTTATTTTACCTAAAAGCCATAACAGTCACATATAAGCATATAAGCACAAACAAAACCACCACCTTAACCACGGGCTCTCCACTCTGCCTCACTCTCTCTGGCCGCTCTTTCCTCTGCTCGTCTCTTTCCTGGCTAGCTAACAGGCTGTGGGCTATGCTGCAAGAAATTAGAGCACCACCCTACCATTAGGGGATACCATCCCAAGCCAAGAGACCAGGCTTGCAATTAAACGTGGACCAACTGTGAATAAAACTCAGACTGTTTTCAGAGCACCACTTGAACATCCAGCAATTCAGCTCCCAACGCTCCCAGCTGTGGACCTCAGGGCTGCGCCGTATTGAGAAGCGGCCAGAGTATATTACAGCAACAGACATCCACACACCTCTTTAACACTATTCTTAGTAACCTTAGACAGCCACATGTCAAATGTCATTAGCCCCTACATGAATCACTATCCTGTCATACCTATGGCTATCTAACAGCTTCAGGTTCCCTGCAATCTCTGGTGCCCTGGCTCCTGGTATACACCTAACAATAGCTGGTGCGGAAGCCCCTAAAGGAGTAGCTAATTTCACATCCCAAATAACTGAAAACCCATAACTATACCACTTTCAACAGGCTTTTCAGCGGGCACTTCATTGAGTGGGGCAAACCTGTTTGACACGTGAATAAGAGGAGGAGAGTGGTGCTCACGTGGGGAAGCTTTTGTGCGAGGGAGAGCTTATCGACTATACCGCTGATTCATCACTTAATCGCCCTGCTGCGGAGGCTCTACAGCTGGAGTCAAGAGGCACCCAGAGTTGCTAGCAACAAGCCTCTCTCTCAGATGCACTCCTCTAACTCAGAAACCTTCTCCATCAAAGACGAAACTGACACTTTACACAAGTAAAATCTCCGCTATTGCTAGCGACGGTGAAAGAGGCTGGATTAAACATCTCGCACTCAGAGTAGACAAGTTGCTTAGCACCCTCCATACTGATACTTACATTGCTTATCGGTTGAATCTTTTCCGGGTCTATGTATTGGTGGTGATGTTGACAGGTGAAAGTAGTTTAATAATCTTCAAAAGGTCGGATTAACTCACTAGTATTTCACGTTTTAGCCGAGAGGTTGAGTGTCAGGATCATTTTACGGTCCTGATTACATTTTTTTAACGTTTTGTTTAGAAAGCAGTAACCAAAAGTTGTTTAAGGTGAAAAAACAACAGTCAATAATAATAATAATAATAATAATAATAAAAACAGATTACTAATTAATGATTTCATTTAAGTACTGGCGGACAGATTGCTGGCTTACAACTTTACTCAATGCTGGTAATGAGAGTAGGGTATAAGGACAGCTTAAGTTAATGTATACATCCTGCTCCATGTGTAACAAGTTCCATGTGACTTTCATTCTGAGAAAATGTTCAGGTCCAGGACGAAGATTAAGGACATCTTCACGGGACAGGTTTGGCAACAGGGCTTCACTGATGCTTGCAGCTAAAAAAAGAAAACATGCTGAAAGCTAATCAAATTTCTTGCACCTCTACAGAAAGTGTATTTCAACACAGATGCTTCACGGCAGGCCACCCACCTTATAACTATCCATTACCCTGACAATCCAAGATTCAAACGTTGGTAATCAAATACAGTGGGGCAAAAAGGTATTTAGTCAGCCACCAATTGTGCAAGTTCTCCCACTTAAAAAGATGAGAGAGGCCTGTAATTTTCATCATAGGTA
>JBBPCZ010071916.1:0-11990 GCA_037974445.1 Brycinus macrolepidotus | reverse complement strand
GGAAGTTTGCTGCCAGCCTTTGATTACCAGGAGAGCATCAATGAGGTGAGATCCTTAGTCCACAAACGCCACTCCAGCACTTCACAATAGAGCTCCATCACTCCAGAGAATTGCTCCAATCCAATGCTGGGGGTGGGGGGTGGGGGGTTTACACTCCTTTATCTTGGTATCAGGTATAATCAAAATCAGATAAAAATGTCTGTAAAATTAATAAAATAATAATAATGACCTTAGGGTCAGATTCATCTGCTCTAGACCACCTCTTTCCACTGAGCAGTTCTCTTCTATGGAGATCATACAAACAACAGGTGACCTTTGAGTAACTGAACTCACCAATTTGAAGAGCTGTCCGCACATTTTTGTGCATATACAGCATACAGGTGTCGTTATATAACCTGCGGAATGTTTGTGCAAATCATTAAGTAATTATATAATTACATTACAATAATAGCATATAAATGTGTTGACCTCTGTGCAAGGGTTAATGAGTTTTGTTTGAGCAGGGAAAGCGCTGCAGGTTGGGATTAGGGGCTCCGGGGTGGGTGGACGGGTGGGTGTTTGGTGGGGGGTAGTGGAGAGTTTATCTGAGGCTGTTTAGGTCCTGTGCCAGAGTGGAAAAAGTCGTCCCTGTGCGCCGCAAAAACTACAGCCAGGAACTTATTTATTTAGAGCTGTAGCACTCACACACACTCTCACTCGCACGCACACACTCCTCAGGCATGAGGGAAACGCTTAGCATGGCGATAAGCGCTGCGGTGATAATTTGATTCCTCTTTTTGCCTGTCGTTGGCGTACTTTTGCGTAATTAGTTAGGGAGCGTGTAAGCGGTGTAAGGTGTCTCCTGTGACAGAGGCAGATAAGTCTCCCTCTCTCTCTCTCCCTCTCTCTCTCTCTCTCTCTCTGCCTCTCTCTTTCTCGCTTTCACCCTCTCTCTCTCTCTCTTTTGCTTTCACTCCCTTTTTCTCTATATCTCTCTTGCTTTCAGTCTCTCTCTTCCTTTCTCTCTCTCTTCCTCTCTCTTTTAATCTCTCTCTCTCTGTCTCCCTCTGTCTCTCTCTCTCTCTCTCTCTCTCTCTTTCTCCATCTCTCTCTCTCTCAATTTTCAATTTTCAGTTTAAGTTTCAATAAGCTTTACTGGTATGACCATATTGAGATACAGTGTTGCATCATCAAAACAGAACACTGAACAAGACGGAACATTTAGAACATTTAAGAAGTTTCAGATTCATTGGTGAAAAAGAAAAAAATATGTCAATAAATAAATGAATAAATAGATAAATTGAGAAACAATCAAACAAACAAACAAACAAATAAATTAAAAAAATATTATACGAACAACAAATAAATGCATGAATAGTAGTAAAATAGTAATATGTCAAGTAGAAATGTAATAGAAAGGGGGAAAATGCAATAAACAAATAAAAGACGTCCACAAACAGGGCAGTTACATTTCTCTAGATTTGGGGGCGTGTGTGGTTGTGTGTGTGTGTGTGGTTGTGTGTGTGTATGGGGGGAGCAGATATATATCGTCCTGCCAGGACCCTCCTCTCGTTGTGATCCCCAGCAGGATGAGCACTTTGTCTTTATTAGGGAAAAGTTTAACCTGGGGGTGATTCTTCTCAAATTTTATAAAGTATATTTCACACAGGTGTGAATTTTTCACACTCAGTGAGGAAGTGTGGTTCTGTCTCTACAGCGTTGCTTTTGCACTCCTGGCAAAGTCTCTGCTCTTCAGGCAGCCAGGATTGCCTTTAGCGGCCGGTCTGCACAATCAGGCTGTGCTCACTGAGTCTGTACTTGGTCAGCGTGGTACTCTCTCTCTCTCTCTCTCTCTCTCTCTCTCACACACACACTCTCTCATGAACAACCAGATCTAGTAAAGATCTTGGCTGTTCATGACTAGGAGACAAAGTGGAAAAAGACAAACGCTTTAATGCCTCGGATTACAATTGAGAATAATTACAATTTGATAACATTATTGTTGTGCGTGCAATCTTGTTTTGTGGAAAATCCATTTTCCTCATGTTTTTGAATATGGGTGTAATCCGTTATGCTAATGAACTACGAACCACTTTAATTACTGGAATTCATGATAGTGTAATTAACTTTAAATTGTAGAGCAAAATGACTATACTGTAATATACTGTTGAACAGCTGAACTGAAACGTCGTACAAAAGTTTTGGCACCCCAGTCATTTGACGTATTTTGTTGAAATTAAGTCCATCTCCATGGAGACCCTACTTCTGTACATGCAAGATTACTGTTTGCTGGTTAAAAAGCAGTCGAATGCAAGAAGGAAACGGTGGCTTGTGGCTTATTTTATGCTTTTCCAATATGTTCAGCTTAAAAATTACAGGAAAAAAATACCATATTTAAGTATATTCTCTGTAGAGCAATGAACTTATTTCAAGTTCAAACATGTCATTCAGACTTTGGCCTTTCAATGCGTGGGACACACGTGCCTGGTAATTGTCACCACTTGGTGGATTCAGGCTCCTTCATGCATAACTAAAGCAGTTTCACATTCACACACTACGCCCCACACTAGGCCGTATCCAACAGTAATTCTCCGTATGAATTAAAGATGTCATGTGGTTTACAGTCAAGACTGCAAATGCCACGAACGTTGAATGACGGCCTAAATCCTAAATCCTAAACTCGCACATGTAGACTATGCAGTGACACGGTGTAGCCTATTCAATTTCTATGCTGATTCACGCCATGGCATCCAGCTCCGTGAACCTCGCATGAAGTTTGCATTGAATGGTATTTTTGCAATTCTTCCAATTTCCAGGGAAGGAAAGCAGCACAAGGCAGCAATACGGAGCGGCTAAGCAATAGAGACTAAACATCCAGCTGGCATAATCCACGGAATTCAGACGAGAATATAAAACAGCCTTTCTTCTCAGAATTGCTCAACGAAAGCCGTCCTAAGGAACACATTGTGCGCCACTGAATCTGTCTACACAACAACTGTGGTCAACAAAGGAGATGATTGTTGAGATGCATGTCCACAGCCCATTTACACTCAGCGCAGTCAATCAATAAACCAACCTGTCAGTCCAATGATAAAACATCCGTCAGAGGAAATAAAGCATAAACAAGCTACTCAACAAACAATGAATAGCTTGAGGTTTCTTACTGCGTTCTTGTCCAAGTTTTGATTTTATCCATAAAAGATATCTAATAAAACTGTATATATATATTTTCCAACTCAGTGTCACCATCTGTCCATTTGGTAAAAGTAAAAGATATTAAAAGTAAAAGATATTTTTTTCCACTTCAAGCCATTCTGCTTGTATATTTATGGAGCATCTATCCCTCAAACATCTATCCCTCCATCCATCCATCCAGATTGAGCCATTGCAGATGGAGCAAACAACACTGCAGAAAAGATGTTTCGTGTGTGAATGTTCTTATAACTTGTTGCAGTTGCTGAAAACTGCGTCTGTAGAATGAAAAGACCCACTAGCGATTTTTGATCATGGCTTAGTGACAAGATTCCAGGATGTTCACAGACTTTTCCATCCTGGCTTTTTTTCCTGCCATCTGTTCTTAACTGCCACTATACACTTTTCCTTAAACACACTACGGGTTTCTCTCCTACTGGCCACCTGTTGGAACCCTGCTTCCCTGAGAGAGAGAGAGAGATACAGAGAAAGAGAGAGAGAGAGACACAGAGAGAGAGAGAGAGAGAGAGAGATACAGAGAAAGAGAGAGAGAGAGACACACAGAGAGAGAGAGAGAGAGAAAGAGAGAGAGAGATACAGAGAGAGAGGGAGAGAGAGAGATACAGAGAAAGAGAGAGAGAGACACAGAGAGATAGAGATACAGAGAGAGAGAGAGAGAGAGAGAGAGAGAGAGAGAGAGAGAGAGAGAACGCTGGAGAGAATGGCAGAGGCAGATTGGAAGTGAAGGAACCTTGAAGGGAAACTTCACTTTCAATCTGTTTCTGCCTTTCTCGCACTAAACTCTCACTTTCGGTCCCTCCTTCCATCCAAACACTTCTAACCCTCTCAGAAAGCAAGTTGCTGGATGGGTACGCGTTTATATTAGTGATAGTAACATTGTCATATATTACACTTTTATGAAGTGATTAATGTTATATACACTCAGCTGTTCGGTATACCATTTATTTTCATTGCTTAAAACTAAATTAGTATGCAAACATATAAAAATGAAAAACTAGAAATGCATTTTTTCCCCATTTCTACAGGAAAAACAACAAAAACAAAAACATATGAATGATTAATCCAAACAGCAAACTACCTTATGAACTAATAAAAGTGTCTGGAAGCCCCTACAGTCTATAAGTACAGGTGCTTTTACAGGTAATGTACTACTATGTAGCTGTATAGAGCCACATCACACTCTGAATAACGAAGTCAGCATCTATGGCTTTGTTATTATGCCCTTTTATCGAAGAACATTTGTGGCATTTCACTTTTCAACTTGGCTTTTAGTATCCTTCATGCTTAAGAATGTAACTTTCAGTTTTTTTTACTTTAAAGAACTTGACTTTGTTACATCTGTGCCGCCTCGATCCTGCCCCTAGCGGACTCCGTCGCCCGAGTACTAACCTGCACAAGTCTCGTCGTGTCTGGGTGTCATGTGCAGGTTAGTGGTTTGTTTGAGTCCGGTGCCTGGCCACCCACCTGTTCCTGATGAGCTCCCTAGTTCCTCCTGATCTGGGTTGCTAGGCGCCAGTTAAGTGGCTCACCTGTCTTCCGTCTCTCTGTGTGTTAAGCCTTGTTTAGTGTTTATTAGTTCTGCGTTCTCATTGGTTGTTTGTGTCGAGCCCCCTCATGTGTCCCTAGATAAAAGCCGGCCAATCCAGAAAACTGGCGTGCTGTCACCATCATCTTGCCATATCCTTACCACCACTACACCTTTAGGGTGTTCTCGTGTCTGGGCTGCCTTGCTCATGTGTGGACCTAGGGCGAGCATCTTCCCTCCTCTGTCAAGATCCCGCTCTCCTACAGAATCGTGCTGCGTGTGGAAGACGGAAAACGGATCCATCACGGAGAGCCCAGGAAGAAGCTGGGCGCATCTAGGTTCTCACATGGTAGACTGGGACTCTCTCTATCTTCCTCTCCGTGCTCTTCTGTCCCTACAGAAGTGACGGGTCGAAGGATCCCGTCAGCTGGCCAGTGAACTCCTCTGTGGCTGCCGCGTGTCGCGGAGCTTCTGTTTCCTGAGCTCCTAGAAGGAGGCTCTAAAAAGATGGGGTCCGACTCAGCCTCTGTCGGCGTACAGAGTACGCAAGCTGAGCGTGACCCTCACCCCTGCCCGGCTGGAAGTGCAAAGCCCTCTGTGGATTTGTTTATGGACTCTTTCTTTTTGTGAACTATTTCTGTTTGAGCTCACCGAGCTCCGTGGTTGGTTTGAATGACTATTAAACCTCTTTGTTCCTGAAGTTTCCCGCATCTGCGTTCTCCTTCCCCTAGTCCGACATGACAAGCTTTCAGTTTTCTTTATTTTTAAGAACATAGCTTTCAGTTGTATTTATTTTTACAAGTTTAACTTTGTTTCCTATATTTTTAGGAACACAGTTTTTAGTTTTCTTTCATTTTCTTTCATTTTATGAAGGACTTTGTTTTCTTATTTTTAAGAATTTAGCTTTCAGACTTCTTTATTTTTTAAAAAGTGACTTTTAGTTTTCCTTATTTTCACGAACATAGCTTTTTCCCACTGATCCTAACCCTCACTGCGTTGCTGTTTTTCAACCCAAAAGCCCTCACTCATGTTGATCTCAGTATAAATTCAGACTGAGGGGGTTTGGGGCAGTATGTTGATGTTTGTTGTGTCTACTGAAGGCTCTTATTACCGAAGCATTGTTTCCCATCAATGATGATGTGTTTTATTTCGCTCAGCATCAGTGCATTAAGGCAGAAAGAGGAGGACGTACTGCCTTAAAACAGATCTCTATTTCATTACCAGCTAAAACTCAATTACCCAGCACTCTGTGCTCACTAATATACAGGAAACAGGAAGGACAGGATGCCGCCATGTCAACAGCTGCTGCTCAACCACCTCCACTGCTCTATGCACTGGCGCTTTCCAGGAACCGCAGCACTTTCATGTCACTCTATGATCTTATCAGACCTGTTTCCATGTCCAGCTGCAAAGTGAAAAGAAAATAGGCCATACAGAGATTCGACCTTCAACTATTTTTTTTTTTTTTTAACCTGGTGGGACCTGTCAATGAGGAGTGGGGAAAATTATACAGTATATCACAATATTTTGGGTTTTAAAAATTGTATTGATACACAGTCCTGTGATACACACTATTAATATTTTATTATTTCACTATTAATATTTTCCATAGTAGTTAGGCCCCATTGTTAGCAGATTACCAACATGCATCTCTGTCCACAGGAGGGCACTATTTCTCTCATGAAAGCAAGGTTCCGCTAGTGAAGTTAGCACCAGCCATAGTCGCTAAGTGGCCTGTAATTGCATTTATTTTTAGTAGAATCCTCATCAATGTTGTATGTAAATGATGCAAACTTTTTAGTAGAACTTGTTTCGGGCTTTTGTCGGTAAGGGTTAAACTCTTGAAATACCCAATGCAACATCTAGATTTCTTTCCTTGTGGTATCTAAGCTGATCATTCAAATTAGAAAACTGTTTTAGATTTTAGGAGATGTAGGCTTTACTTAACCACTGCCATATTCAGCAGTGCAATCAACCAGCCATGGTTTCATTTATAGGTAGGGCCAATTTCATGAAGAAAGCCATCACGCCTGTTACAGGCTTCGAAGGAAATACATGGAATGTCTTTTTCAGGCTTTAAAGCAGGATCCTGGAGGGCCAGCGTCCAGTACGGTTTGGTGATTTACCCATTTAAACACACCTGGTGACATTCATTTGTTTTTTTGCCATGTTTAGTAACTGTTTGAGTAGGAAACCTACCAAACTGTGCTGTATTGGCATGCATTCCTTAAGTATTTGTGTCACTGTCAATAATGTAATTAATGTCTTTACAAAACTACATAATGTATTTTCAAAATTATTAGATTACTTACGTCCAATCCTTGTTTAATATGGCTAAAGCTAAAGCCTTTTCTTCCCACAAAATGAGCAAGAGCACACGTGGATGAAGCCAACAAGCTAAGCCAAACCCGGCAGGAGTGGAGAAGTGGCCCCTTCTCCTCATTTCTAAAACAAACAACCGTGCCCCGGCAGCTGGCGTGATTCTTAAGCTTATTGATGCCGGTCATTGACGAGCTGCGAGAGCGGGGAGTGGTGGGCTGTAAGCTTAGAGAAGGTCGCCGTGGGTCGCTTGTGTCATTTGCGGCGTTTGTTTACTGCCGGGGTATCGATGGCCACGCTCACATCTTTCCCCGGTGATGTGTGCTGAATAATGCAAAGGCAATGACACTGGATCAAACAGCCCCACAGGGACCTATCCCTCCATCTCTCCCCTCTCCCCATCCCTTTATTTATGTCTCACTCTCGTCTTCCTTCCTCCCTTTCCTTACTTACATCCATCCTTCTATTCGCTCATCCATCTGTCCTTCCATCTCCCGCCTCCATTACCCCACTCAGCCCCCTCCTCACACTGCCCTGGTGCAGACGTTCATCAAGGTTGGAAAGGAGCAAAGATGGAAACAAGAAGCTGTGACATTGGCGTGTTATTGATATGAGAAAAGGACCCGAGTGAAACCTCTTCTCAATGAGAACACTCTCAAAGTCTGAGAGGGCTCTTTAACATCAGATGTTAAAAGCACTTATCTAACCAATGGTGTTGAAGTAATGAAGCTATTCTCCATCACATATAGGCCAGGAATTCCACTGATTTGTCCAATTTCTGCTAAATCCAACCATTAAGATGAAAACAAAGTAATTACATATGGTCGGAAATGAATTGTTCTGGTTCAGAGGAACTGACAATGTGAGGGTGTATGATACAATCACCATTTAATTATGCATAAAATCACTGAGAATTATCTTTATATACTTTGTGACAGTTTTAGATATGATAGTTCTTTGAACAAAAAATGTAATATTTATAATGGTAATTGAATTTTTATTTCTCTGATAAAGGATGTGTGGGACATGGTGACAGAGGGGCCCTGGGTTCGATTCCCAGGCAGGACGGTCTGGGTTCTTTCTGTGTGGAATCCGCATACTCTCCCCATGTCTGCATGGGTTTTGGCCTGGAGCTTCAGCTTCCTCCCACAACCCAAAGACAGGTGGGACGGTGTGTTTGAGTGTGTTTGTCTGTGTGTTTTCCCTGAGATGGACTGGCGACCTGTCCAGAGTGTTTCTCCGCCTTAGCTCGCTGAGCACTGGACTCCAGCATTCCCTGAGTCTCTGGTTAGGAAAAGTGTCTCAAAAAAAAAGGATGGATGGGTGGATGGATGAGCATCCTCTACAGGGAGCAAATGCAAATATGGCATTTTTTATGCAAATGTTACTGCATAATTTCTGTTTCCATGCTGAGTTTCGAACACACTGGAAAAAAAAAATACATAAAATATTTCTCCATATGTGTTAAATAATTGAAACAAACAGTTGTTGTTTATTAAACTGTAGGGCATGTTGTGGCTTAATTACACTTGGAAAATCAACAAAACATATATACTGCCAGCCCTGTGATGTGATTGGCTGTCCTGGTTGGCCCACTACATTTGGGCTCTACAAATAAATTCAAGCAGTAGAGAGAGAAACGCGATCAATCTGTTGTCTTTTTCCAGGTTGGGTGTGACTGACATGGTGCTCAGACATCTATTCAAATCTTAACAGTATAAATGATTCAAGTTTCTACCTTTTAAAAAGTTAAACCACGAAACTGCTGCATATTCTCAGGTAACCACGTCTGCTCTCTCTCTCTCTCTCTCTTTTCATTCATGCTTTTGTCCTTCCTTTGTCACATAATAACAAGCGTGAGACCGGAGCCCAGCTCTTGAAAAAAAGTTTTCTACTTAAAGTAGGAACACCGCCTGACTGTAAGACCTTGAAGAAGAAGGGGATCGTAGTCATGGTTCCCAGCAGGGGTCGGAAAACAGGCAGGCAAGTTTGACACAAGGAGATCATGTGCAAAACTAGGAAAGAGATGCAGACTCCTAGATTAGCCTGTATTAACAACTGACACATAAACATTTGTAAAGGCTTATTCATAGTATCAGTTGTTATAACAAAGTGACATTGGAGTGACACTGTCTACAGTAGCTCTTACGACAACTCATGCTTGTTAGAATAAGCCTTTCTAAATGTTAATGCAGTTTTTCATGAAAGTGAAAACGTGCTTATGTAGGTGTTCTGTAGCTTTTAAAATACAGCACTTTAAGGCCTAGTGTTTTACTTCACAAACCATCTTATCATCTTCTTTACAAATGTGGTATTTAAGTATTACTATCTTTCTCTTATTCTTCTCTTTCTCTGTCTCTCTCTCTGTTTGTCCGTCTCTCTCTCTCCCTCTACATTTTCTCTTTCCCATTCTCATTCTCTCTGTAAACTCACTCTTTTTATTTCTCTTTTCTCATTCTCCTTTCTTTTTCCCTCTCTTTTTCTCACTAATCCCCTCTTCTTTCTCTCTCTTCATTCGCTCTGTCTTTTTCTATTTCTCTTTCTCAATTTCTCTATACTTTTTCTCTCTCACTCTTCTTTGACTTGATCTCTCTCGCCCATCCCTAGAACTGACATGTGCAGTGATGTCACTCGTCAGTCTGAGCATTTAAGTGTTTTGTTTACCTCATAAACTGGCCACATGAATGGATGTCCACATGAATAGAAATGGACAGTAAATGGCCTAAGGCATTTACCATCTACGGGCCTTCAAGGCTAAATGGTGCAGCCAGTTACAGTAACAGGTAAAAAAACAGTCATAATCTTTGTATATGCTAGTATTTTGAACTCTATATGTCCTTTGTTTTGCTCTCTAGCTCCTTCCTCCATCTCTCTCTCTCTCTTTATTTCTTACACTTCCTCTCTCTATTTTAGTTTGTCTATGTCTCTCTCTCTCTCTCTCTCTCTGTCTCTCTCTCTCTCTTCTCTCCCTCTCTTTCTATTCCACACTGTCCCCTCTCTATTTTAGTCTCTTTTTCATCTCTCTCTCTCTCTCTCTCTCTCTCTCTCTCTCTCTCTCTCTCTCTCTCTCTCCCTGTATGAGCCAGACATTGTTCAATTTATTGATCAATAAGCCTGGATGTGTCTTAAATCCCTCTGCAGACAGAGGAAGCCTGAAACAATTACAGTAGCTGTGATACAACATACACACATATACACACACGCACACACACACACACACACACTCACACACACACACACACACGCACACGCACACGCAGACAAAACAGCTGTGCAGATGCAGACAGGTCAGTGAGGTCAGAAACATACGCTTTTCATTTAGCTCACTCTTTCGTCTTCCTTTCATCCATTCTCTATCATTCTGTCCATCCACTCGCTTCCACTCCGCATCTCGTTCTAATCTCTCTTCCTCTCTGTCTCTATTTTACTGTTTTGCTCCCTTTCTTCTCCCCTCATTCCTTTAGGTCTTCTATTTTCTTTTATTCCTTACAATCTCTTTCACACCTAAAACATCTCTCTCTCTCTCTCTCTCTCTCTCTCTCTTCTTCCAGTTCTTCTCTTATTTCTACTCCTCTGCCTTTCTACTCTCTCTCTTGTCCATTTCTTCATCTCCATTTCCAGCAACATATTTCTTATAAACATCTCACCTCTCATTCATCTCTCTCTCTCTCTCTCTCTCTCTCTCTCTCTGGTCGAGACACAGCTGTGTATCACATTAGGCACTGCTGATGGCTGAACAAACACAACACAGCTGCTCCGAGCACAAACATGTTGTAACCCTTAAGTGTGGGGTTATTAAAAATAATTAGAAACTGAAGTCCATAGTTAGCAGCACAATGCATTTTAGACAATGCAGCCAGAGCTCAGAATCCCACAGATGTGTAAAAACAGACTCGTCAGTAGGCTTCGCTCCTCCCTTCTCACTAAAATGACCCATCAATGAATTCTGTCCAGTGACTGAGTGACGTTCAGCACTATACAACACTTATTTCTGACAGGACGGTGTGATCGGCTGAGAATTATTCTACCTGTGCTGCTGTTCGCGATGCCAGCGGGCTCAGAAAAGGAAAGAAATGAAGAAAATGCCAAGAAATGGAGACAAGGGCAAACTCTGTTCATCAGCCAGCTGCCGAGCTAAACACTCTCGCTCCGTTCTCTGTGAAATTACAGTCTGCAACTGTCAGAAAACAACAGAGCGAGAGAGAGAGAGAGAGAGAGAGAGAGAAAGAGAGAGAGAGAGAGAGAGAAAGAGAGAGAGAAATAGGGAACAAAAAAGAGACAGAGCATATAAAGCAAAAGACAGAGAGAAAGAGAGAGAGAGAGAAACAGGGAAAAAAGAGAGACAGAAAACATAAAGAAAAATGAAAAGAAAAGGGAGTGAGAATGAAAGTGTGAGGTGAGAAATAAGAGAAATGGGGAGAATGACGCTAAGAAATAGAGACAGTGATAGGTGAGAATAGCTGAGACTGAGAGAGAGACAAGTGGAAGTGTGTGTGTGTGTGTATGTGTGTGTGTGAGTTTGTGAGTATGCGTGTGCGTCTGACCTTGACAGAGACGAGCTTGTCCAATGAGATTTCATACTCATACAGTCCTCAGCAGCAGACAGCACAGCTCGTCTTTCGTGGCTTCGTACTTGATCGTCCTGCAGATCTCACTCATCACAGCCTCATCGATTTCCCTTCATTTCAATCAGGCACAATCGTGCTGTACATCAAATATGAAATATTCATGCCCTCCCAACTGCCCAGCAGCAAATAAAGACTTAAAGCATTAACCACTCACAAAACATGCTGCCTCAATTAGAAACACACTCACACACATACATTTGTATCATACACACACACACACACACACATCTATATCTATTTATTTTTATGTATTATGTTTTCAATATAGGTAAGTATGTATGTATATAAATATACCACCAATTATACGATATATGTAAGTATATATA
>JBBPCZ010071895.1:0-11990 GCA_037974445.1 Brycinus macrolepidotus | reverse complement strand
AAATGTAATTAATCATGTATTAACATGTAATTACATGTAATAGTCCTAAAGTCCTAAATGCACACTTTATATGTGCATTAATTATTTTTGTTTCCCCCACAGAGCCCTCTTCGGTCACAGATAACTGCAAATGGTTCTCAGAGTTTAGCAGCATATGTCCCGTATGGCTACACAGAGCTGAAACAGTCTGGACTGAGCTGACTGATGTCCTAGCTGGCCTGTTGTCCCG
This sequence comes from Brycinus macrolepidotus, assembly GCA_037974445.1. Lineage (NCBI taxonomy): Eukaryota > Metazoa > Chordata > Actinopteri > Characiformes > Alestidae > Brycinus > Brycinus macrolepidotus. Next base: position 11,761 of record JBBPCZ010071895.1, on the reverse strand, counting down.
TCTTTTTCCCCCTTGACTGTGCTCCTTCCCTCAGTATTATGTTGATGCAGTCTCTGCTTGAGCCTCAGCTCTCTGTGGAGTAGGACTCTGACACAGAATGGACTTTAGTGAAACACATGGCCGGGCTCATGCTGTTCCAGCCTGGCTCCTGAGCCTCGGGGCTTCTGAGGATAACGCATGCTGTCTGACACCGCCTCTCTCAAGCCAGCATTCGCAGTACCATGCACGGCAAGTGCTGTAATAAGCATGCAATTATTGCCAGGAAAAGCATGGAATTGACTCATTATAACAATTGCTTACTACACATTAGTTCTGCCCTCACATTAACCTTATCTTTCACTTTGGCAATTAAATATTGAAGCTTGTGAAGTGCAAGGTAACCATGTCTAATCGCTCTTAATTAGATTGTTTTTGCCTTAGTAAATACAGCACTACATTAAGTGTATTATCCTATAGCATTTAAGCACTGGAAGTATTACACTCCTGCTATTGTGTGTGAGCATGTAAAAAAAAGGCAAACTTTTACCCAAGCTGATAAACATGAATACACACAGAGACGATTCTCAAGGATTACTTCGTTACTGTGCAGACAGTTATTAGTCAACAATGACCCTTATGTGCTTATACTAGCAATGTGGGCACAACATTAGTTCGACACACCAAGCGGACAATGACATTTTCAAATAATGCAAAGTCATATTGTGGCAGCATTGGCTTCGGGCATTTAATACTCGCAGAATTTGGTTTCCAAGGCAACTGTGCATTACAGGAGAGCATAGAGGGAGAGAGAGAGAGAGGGAGAAAGAAAGAGAGAGAGAGAAAGAGCAGATATAATTTTTATGAGATTATATAAATGAGAAGGGGGCTAGGGAAGGAGTGGTGTTATGCTGATTATGTAATAATTGTAAAAAATCTCACTTTCCAACTGATCATTCTCCTTCCTCGCATTCTTCTGTTTCAGAGAGATGTTTGAGACGTTTGAAGGCAGTCATGGGGAAGCTAAAGCAGGTTCCTGTGGTTCAGACTGTTCAAAGCCCTGTGCGTTCTTCTGAAGAAACATCTCACATCCCAGAGTGAGGGATACAGTGGATGAGGCTGCCAGGCTAAAAGCATAGAGAAGAAGCAACAGAAAAGGCACTTGTGGCCGTATTTGGAGACTGGTGAGAAGGAATTTGTGTGGGTTAGTGTAGGTTGAGGTACCAAAAATAGTCACAGTTCATTTTTAAGTACAGTAAAAATGTGTTATAACTATAATGTTTGGGCTGCCTTAAAAAATGTAGAGTTTATGGAACTTTTAATAATAGGCTAACAGAATGTGAAACACATATTTATTATTAGAATCAGAATGAGAATCAGAATCAGAAAACTTTATTGATCCTGGAGGAAATTGCTGGAAGTTATCCAGTTACCTCAAAATGTTGAAACAGCCCAGAAATTGATGTTTTTTTAAGTTAGAATACCACTTTGCTATACAATGTAACTGAAAATAAGAATATAAAGATACCATCCAGAGAACACTTCTGAAAATATTCATTCACTAATGCTGTTTATCAGTTGAATTTAAACTCTAATGTCAAACAGCTAAAATGCATGTCTATACTAAGCAAAGAAAAAACTACCAATTGAACACCAGTGGCAGCTGTTAGCAGACTCTGTTAAAGTGGGATTACACTTTATGTTCTCTGTAACTGGACTACTTTCTGCCCTCCCTAGAGAAAGATGAGAAGGACTGCAAGTAGCTAATGGGCTAAGAGGCTGTGTCAATAATATTCACAAACAGACTCCAAATTCAATATTTACAGAACCGATCCGCATGTCTGTGTTTAACCTAGACTTGGCAGCATTAGCATTAAGCTTGCATTAGTTTTAAACTAGTGGCTAATCAGACAGTTCTTTGAAAGCGAAACACGAGGTTTCTGCTTTAGACATCGCTATAGACAAGACAAGCGGCAGATTCTCAATATTAACCAAATTAAAAAGTTAATGAGATGACTGGAATAGTGCAGACTTTATTTTTCATTCTGTTACATCCATAACTATCACAGCTGTATTTTCTATTTCTCCTAAACTTGACACTCTACAGGCTCCAACACAGAAAAAGGCTCTCTGCTATTCAAGACTAGGGGAATCAGCTGGAAAAAAGCACAATGTTACTGTGACTGATGTTGGTCTATGTGTGGTAGACATTTCTTCACGTTTTAGCACACCACCTATTTTTATGATTTATGAATGTTAAAACAGCAGTCATAATGCCATGCTGCTTTAGGTCGCAACCTCTGGTGTGCTAAAAAAAAATCTAATTATGTCAAGCATCTTTTAAGTATTTGCCCTTGTAGCAATTCAAATGTGACCTGTGCAAAAGTTATGTTTAAATTCTTCCAATGTGTTAAACTCAGCAAATAAATAGAAACTGCAATAAAATTTGCAGAAGAATGTTGTATTTGAGTTGGGAAAAGGTCACTCAGAAATGTTTCACTATTTGCATAACAATGTTTACTCAGTATTGTGTAAAAAAAAAAAATACCATTTAAAATCTTTTTTTTATTTCCCCAGTGACTTTATCTTTACCTGAAAAAGTGAAGAATTGGCTAAATCGCCAATAGTTTCTGCTGCAAATGACCAGTTGCTACCAATTTTTAGCGCTGTAAAGAAAAGAAATAAAAAAAAACACAAAACTGGAACCTTCAGTGCTGGCGATGAAAAAAGCACAGTTCCATTTTTCAGTGCCAAAGGTTCCAGCTTGGTGGAAAAATGCCAGTAGACTCTGTAGATTCAGTGCACAAAGTTTAAGCCTAGGGCTCTCACCAAAAAAAGGCAGCCTCCTTTCCCCTCTATCACTCTGTCTAGTCATCCATAAAAGAGAAATAAATAAATAATGTCCTCATGAATAAATAACCAGAGATGTATTCTTATATGCCGCTTGCTGTGTCCTCTCATTCACAATCCAGGCCACACTAATACCCATGGGCCACATACCACATACACGTTGCCTGATATCTACTGAAACAAACAAAGGACGGACTGGGACGGCTGGGTAAAGTGTGTGTAAACAAGTTTAAGCAAGGCTTATATATCGCATGTTGCCATGTTTTAATTAAACAAGATTATATGGATTAAGTTTAAATCTGTCCACACCTGGAGTATTTTAAAAAGAAGAAGAACATTGTTGCTTAGACCATGTTTGGACTACGTTTTCCTTGTGCGATGAAGCTCCTGGAATTGTCAACCACTTACTCTGAGGCATGCAGGAGCTGCCAATCACATTAAGTGGGGAAATGAAATATTATTAATACAGAGAGAGCAGAAATGAAATGGCTCCTGTATTCCACCACGTCCGGAAATGTTGCTCTTCATCACCATTGTTAATGTTCCATCATTTCAGACCAATAAAAAAAACCCAGCATAAAAATTTCTCCATAGAGCCACATAATTGACACTTTAAATTTCCCTAGTGTGGCGCACACAAATGCAGGGTAATTTTAACCCAAAGAAGACGGTGTGCTTGTACTAATTTAAGGAACATAAAAGCAAAACAATTGCATGAATGTTTTGCGGGAAAAGAAAAAAATTAAATAAATACATAAAATAAATACATACGCTTTTACCATCAATCTTGAATATTCCCAGTGAAGGAAAACATAAACAGAATTGCTGGGTGGAGAACATTTTTAGACAGCACTTACAAGGAGAAATATGGCAATTGTTTCCAGTTTTTGGTGAGAGTCATAAATTTCTGGGTCCTGCTAGTCACATGGATAAGTAATAGCTAGTAACCTCAAGTGTCAACCCAACCACCGCAACAAAGAAAAAGCATTTTTCCAGCTCAACGACCTCCATGAACCTATACTTCATGTCAGTGCAGACCATTCCATGTCTACTTCCACTGAGTAATATTGATTTTTCTGGATATTTCACACCAGACAACAGTACTTTGTGTATCACATTTTAAACACTATTTTATACTAATGCAAGATTATTATTATTATTGATAATTTGTGTAGCTGTCCTGGGTTCTGGGTTCGATTCCAACTGCTAGTGTCATCACTGAGGCACCCTTGAGCAAGGTACCGTCCCCACACACTGCTCCCCGGGCGCCCCTTGTTGGCGGCTGCCCCCTGCTTCACTTGGTGAATGGGTTAAATGCAGAGAAAGAATTTCACATTATTCACACTGTGTGCTGTGTTGTGGTGTGTTCACGCGTGACTATAAGGGGCCACTTTACTTTACTTTAATATTAAAGGGGAACTCCACCACTTTTCTACATTTCTAAATAAAATGCCAGACATCTGAAGAATATAATTGTGAAAGAAGTGAAGTAACTAATTTAACAGAAATTTCAGATTTAACAGAAATTACTGTTATTCATTTGAAACTTGCTAAAACATCAGCTGGATAGCAAGCATATCAGCTATTTTAAGCTGTTTGCCTTTTATATATATAAACACAGCATTTACTGGATGTAGTGCTCTATTTTTGTCAGACTGAAAGTTTTCCTAATACTAATGAACAGCTTGTTATTTGAAATCTTGTTGAACCTTTCATGTTCACTTTTGTGCAATGCAATGTCTGCAGGTAATCTGAATAAACTAAAATTGTCCACAGTGCACCATTTCACATCAGACCACTCTGAATGATGAAACCATTCAGATCACTCTGAATCACTCTGTTTTCCATGATGGAATTAAAAAGATTTTTGATACAATTAATACAATTACTAGTACCAAAAAGGTAACATAGTAAGGTCCTAATCGTGGTGCAATCTGTAGCCACAACCTGCCTTTCACACTAAATTTTTGCACACAACTATTGAACTGATGCTCATGCCTATCAACATCAGACTCTGCTACAACTCAGAAATCAATCAGAAACTGACCTGCCAGATGGTCTGCTCTTGATGCTACACATCTCTGTTATGCAAATCCCAGCATACAGACTGCTCATCAGACGTGCCAGTCCTGCTCTGAAGCAGACAAAATCCTAGCGTCTAGGAACCATATCTGTGCTTCAGGACTGTTTTGAGCACACTGTAACCTATGTCAGCTCTGCCAATGGCGTCGGTGACTGGCTACATCAACAAGTGCATTGATGACATTACTTTCTCCAAGACCATCACCACATGCCCCAACAAGAAGCCATGGATGACTGCACAAGTGTATGCGCTGCTAAGAACACAAAACAATGCCTTCTAAGTTATATGATTAGGCAGCCACGAGAACAGCAAGGGTTATCCTGTCCCACGCCATCAGAGCAGCGAAGCGTGCACATGCTCAGAAAATCCACAGTCACTTCCAGGACATTGGGAATACATGTGGCAGAGCATCTCCACCTGCCTGTGACAGCGACGCCTCCCATCCAGATGTGCTGAATCACTACTACACACAGTTTAAGAAATGGAATGACCCGGCAGTGAGGACAAATACTATTGTCCCAAAGACCAGATGCTTTGCCTGATCATAGATGATGAGAGGAGAACAAAAGGCTGTCAGATGTTCACACAGACAACTTCAATATATCTCTGAGCACTACTGTAATGCCTTAAAACAAGCACCACTATCCCAAGAAGTCCATGGTGTTCTGCCTCAATGACTACTGTCCCGCAGAAGTCACACTCATCATCATGAACTGCTTCAAAAGGCTTGTCTTGAGGAACATAAAGTCACAGCTGCCCCCTCACTAGACACCCTGCAGTCTGCGTATCATCCCACTCATTCAACAGGTGATGCCATCACTACCACCCTTCACCTGGCCCACCACTAGACAAAAATGCTATATTTGTGAGAATGCTATTCCTTGACATCAGGTCAGCATTTAACGCCATTATTTCTCAGCATATGATTGGAAAGCTGAGACTGCTAGGACTGAATGCTTCCTTCTGTAACTGGATCATGGACTTCCTCCCTGAAAGACCACAGTCAGTCAGGATCTCCTGCTCCACCACACTGAGCACAGAGCCCCCCAGGGCTATGGGCTCAGTATACTGCTGCGCAGCTGCATCCTGACCCGGTTAGGGATTTGCTCTGTCTCAGACCACAAGACCCTACAGTGGAAAGTGAGGACAACTGAGAGGATCACTGGGGTCTCTCCACTCTGTCACAGATATATACACCACACACTGCATTGCGAATAACCCCATAAACCCCTTCCACACCCTCTTCTCCTTCCTTCTGCCTGGCAAAGGTTTTGTAGCATACAGACCCTCGCTGCTAGGATGGGAAACAGTTTCTTCTCCCGGGTGATCAAACTCATAAATTGGAATCAGAACATACTTTATAAATGTACTTTCGTAAACACACACTCAAACTGTTCCACCATAAAAAAATCACTCTCAAACTTTATTATATTGTATTAGATTTATTTATTAATTTATTAATGTATGCATTTATTTATTTGTTATATTCTGTTGCTGCTATTTTATGGATATTGTTGCACAATTTTTGCATAATAATTTACCAGTGTTATTCCTACCTTATAATTCTTCGTATTTACACTGTTATTACCTGCGATGTAATGTTGTCTGGTCTAGTGCTATTGTTTGGTTTTGTGTTTTAAAGTCTTGCACGTCTTTATGCACATTGTATGTTCCTGTCCTTTCTGCACTTGTATAGTTTTGTGTTGTTTTTGTTTCTGTTGCACCATGGTCCTCTAGGAACATTGTTTCATTTCACTGTGTACAGTGTAGATGGCTGAACTGACAATAAACGCCCACCTGACGATTTGATTTGTACATGAATATAATTATGCTTTTTGTCTTTACTTTTGGCTCACTTTCATGCCTTATTCAATTTTATGTCCCAGGATAGGAGTTGCCCTAAGAGCTGCATTTGTCTAGATATATTTTGGGGTATTTAGGCTGCAACGTCTGAGAATGCAGTGGCCATTAGTATGTGTCAGGCCTCAGTAAAGCAATGTGTGCATAAAGCAGGGCTATGGGGACCCAAGGGAGTATGTGGATATTGGGTAGCGGTGAGCTGGCTACTTCAGGACAGCGCTTAGAGTCTGTGGCCCGTAGGGCATGAGAACAGAGCTTTTTCTTCCTGCTTGATCTCCGAAATATAATGCCGCTTTACAGAACAATCTGCAACAATGAATTAATGGACGCTACTGTGGTTTGTTTTCATAATTATGTGCACCACTGTGGCTGTATATTGCACACTAGAGCCCGTTAGGCAAAAACAAATATTTGCAAATGCGCTGGCAATAATGTCCATGGTGCGAATGGCACTTGGCTTCAACTGGCAGCACTAAACTGTGCCAATAATTGCAGTGGGGAGCACTCCTGTGTATTATGGCATTGCATGAAGCTTAGCTTTGTCTGTGTTGATTAGCTGAATGGCATTGAGTCTGAGGGTCAACAGGGAGCAGAGCTTGCTGTCCAGCTCCAGAGCAAACAGCAGTAACTCAGGGACATGGCCAAAGCCCAATGGCTACAGCTACATCCAGAAAATACACTACCACAGACAAAAATGCTTTTCGGCTCAAATATGACAGAATTTAAAGGGCATGCTTCTTTTTTCTTTTTTTGGCTTTTCCAAAATAAAGAAGTTTGATGCAGTATGTAAACATTGTTTTAGTTTCAAAATGTACCAGTCACACTTCATCCCACCCAGTTCATGTTTTGAAGCTTCAAAAAACTGTCCATTTGTAAGCAATTATTTTTGTAATGTCACAAAAACCCAAACATTCACATACATGTGCTAAATTGGCCTACAATTCTTTTACATACATAATAAAATACAAGAAGATATGGACTCTTTAACACTGATATCAGATTATACTGTCATTTTATGGCATTGAAAAATAAAACAGTTGTCCCACACACCACTTCTTACTTTAGGCCATCTGTTCATCATTCTTGGCCTTGCCGGCATGCTTCTCTTTTCCCTTGTGTCCATGGTGTGGCCATGCCAGCTGAGAATGGCCAAGTTGCTGAAGAGACCTGCATCCCCTGCGCTCTTCATCTCTCTAACTCACTCTCTCCAACAGGCCCTTGGTGGATGCTCCACTCCATATGTAGTCTATGGTGCTAATTAAATAGCCTAGCTTGGCAGAGATGCATGCCATGCGCATGTGGAATTTTCTTTCTTCTTTCTACAGTACGTTACAGTTGACCCACATATGCTTCCTTGCTGCCTTGGGAATGTGGAACACTGTGGAATTCTGTTGTAAGACTCTTGTGCTGTCTCACACTCTCTCTCTCTTGTGCTGTCTCACACTCTCTCTCTTGTGCTGTCTCACACTCAAGCATTTGGCTTGATAAATGTGTACATCAAACTGGTCTCAGAAGGGAAATGCGTAAATAACAAGCAATTGTGAATTTCCTGTGAAATCTGCATTGCAGTTTGCATGGAGTTATTACTGTCATTTTGCTATGCTATTCACATGTAATTATGTAGTTACATATTTAACTACTTGGTATATATTACACAGTGAATTAGATCTACATACAATTTACATTCTGTAACAATAGGTTAGCATGCTCTTCTGATTTGTCCTCATTTGTTTAATAAAATGTAAATGATGAAATATCTCATCTAATTCTTTCAGACAATGTGGTATGGGCTAAAGGTTTATAATCCATTTAAGATGAACTAACATGTTAACATCATTTTTTAAACATTCCTCTCAATAACTGCTATTACTAAAGGTTTAAACAGAACAGCACTTGAACACAAATATTACGAAGGGTGGACCTGGGACTAACATAATTTGCTAATTTAATCTATGAATTAAAAGCTTTATATTCATAATAAAAATGAAGACAAAAACAAACCATGATAATACATATCAACCTTTGTATTCAGTAACACTTTACTTCAACATTGGCATAACTATGTCATAAACATGTTATTACTATGTCATATTACCTTTACCAGTAATTTTCATGACAGATGCTACAGTGTTTAATGGCATGCTAATTTAAAGTCATGACATTGTATGCATCACATCATCTCCCATAATTGCCATATATGGTTATATTAATGGAAATAATATGCCATGACAATATATGATACCACATGACATCTGAAATGACATGTTTGTCATTGTTATGTCAAGTATAGTATGGCACAGATTGTGAAGATCAAGGTATGGGGCTGGTCAACATTGAGATCTTTGAGATCATGTTTTCTAGGAAGTATTTTAAGATGTCTGGGTAAAATAAATAGTAAGTAATGTGGCTGAAAGAAGTCTAATTGCTCAGTGATGTCAACTCTCTATCTCTAACGTCTGTCTTGAAGCCTTTCTCTCTGTTTTTTTCTCAGTCTCTCTCTCTCTCTGTCCGTCTCTGTCTTTCTGTGTCTCGTCTCTTTGTCTCTCTCCTCTCTCTTTCTCTTTGCTCTCTCTCTGTCTCTCTGTTTGTGCAGTTTAATTGAGGTGCTGGCAATTAAACTATGCCCTGGAAGCCATATTCAGCTTGCTCAATAGATTGTAGCAGCATCTCCAGTGGAAAATAAAGTGCCTTTGTCTGCTGCGCTCACCTCCCTCACCCCTCCTGGGAAATTCTCTGATGTTTACGGAAATGTTTAGAGGCGCCGGACACAGTTTGAGTGCAGCTCCCCCTCTTCTGCAGATTGGATCGTCCCGTCACTATGACACCATTTTCTTTCTCTCTCTGATCTATAGCCCAACTTGTGGTATGTCTCTAATTATCGAGCAATTCCATTTGTTCACATGAGGGCAAGTGTGTTTACCTAATGTACTGAATATCAGCGGCAGAAATGGCAAAGAAAGAAAGAAAGAATGGGGGTGACAACCTCCACTCAATTAAGTATTTCTGTAGTGTCAAAGGCTACAAGGACATTTCAGAAAAAAATGAACTGATTTTTTTTTTTTTAACAAATGTGACACAGATTTCATGTCAGTTTCAATGAGCATGCTTGGTGGAGCACTGTGCTCTTGCCAATGCAAGTCAGTTCAGAAGCATGATCTGTTCAACCTAGATATATTCAGACGACATGAACAACCATTAATAAAGTCAGATTAGACAGCTGAGCACTTGCAGTGTGAACATAGCTCAAATGTATCTTGTGTGAGCTTAACACAATGTGTAAATACTTAAAAATAATGTGATCGATAATCCCTCCTCCAGGTTCCACTAATTTTAGTTTATGTCATAACTCTTCAAATGATCACAAATCTCTTCAACATCATAAATCCCCTCAACGCCACAAATCTGGCATCTTTTCTGTGGCAAATCTTCACAGAAAATGCAGAGAAATTGGCTAGGCTACCACATAGCTATCTTCCAGTAAATAAAGCATTTTCAGTAGAGGTTGTTGCTGGACTCTTCCCTTGGCAGCAAACAGAGTGCTAATCAACAGCCCATTCACAGCTGAGGAGCTGCCTTCAGCTGTTAGCATTAGTCAAGTGTTACGCCAACAAAACATATCAGCCCACGTCGCTCAGGAAACCAAAAGAAAGCTGTTTGATCGGGTCAGTAAAGATCGCCTCCCTCTAGATGGATTTTGGACTCCTCTGGCTAGCTAGCTGAGTAATCTGTAAGTGTAAATCATTCTGTTATCGCCACCGGTGAACAAAGTTACAAAGTTTTTCACACCTGCTAGCATATTAATTGCTGTACTGGATATCTGAAACAATATCTAGATCCACTATCACAGACCTAAGAGAGCAAAATTGCAAAATGTTCACTACAGATGTCTGGATAATAATGTGAAATCCTTCATAAAAGGATTTGTCTGTGAATGAAGACAAATGGGTAAACTGATGGACCTAAATGCATGAAAAGAACAGGTTTCTGAATGTCTGAATGTCACTAAATGAAAAGTTATAAGCAGCTGTAAGTGTGGACTGGGGACCAGGTCTTTATTTCTATTCATACGGATTTGATTAAAATTTACATTTACAGCCTTTTGCAGACACTCTTATCCAGCGTGGCAATTAACACTTCATTGAAAAGCAGGATTTTTAAGAATACACATATATAAGCCATTCATGGTAAATTACAAAACACTACATAAACTTGTATAAATCGCTTCTTGTTGGACTAAGCCTGTATTTATACAGGTTTATAGAAGGCAAACTAAGCTATCATCTAGAGTGGCACTTGAGGAATGAATCATGAAATGTAAAAGATTTAACAGTTAATACTAATACTGTTAATTAATTAATAAATGTGCTGTGTCTTCGAAATCAGCGCAAAACACTGATTTTTAGAAACACAGGTTTTAAATGCATTATCAGGAATACCCATTAATTTAGCATTTTTCATGCTATGTCCAAGCAAGAACTGCAAAGAGATGGAGCAACAGAGAAGTTACATGCATCTTCTGCAAATGTTTCAACATCCATGGTCAAATTACATGTTTATAAGTGAAGAAGTATCCTCTACAAGGAATAACAAACATGGTAGTTTTCTGTAAACTATAGTTTACATTAAATATAAAATGTGTAATAACTTTCACAGACCACAGATACATACACACACACACAGCAAGACCACAGATACATACACACACACACACACACAGCAAGACCACAGATACATACACACACACACACACACACACACACAACCACAAAGCAAGACCACAGATATATATATACACACACACACACACACACACACACACAAACACACACAGCAAGACCACAGATACATACACACACACAGCAAGACCACAGATACATACACATACACTTGGACCTTTCTGTGTGGAGTTTGCCCATGTGGGTCATGCACATCATATATATATATATATATATATATATATATATATATATATTCACACGCACACTATATGGA
>JBBPCZ010071835.1:0-11992 GCA_037974445.1 Brycinus macrolepidotus | reverse complement strand
TATGAGGTCAGGCACTGATGTTGGACGAGAAGGCCTGGCTCGCAATCCCCATTCCAGTTCATCCCAAAGGTGTTGGATGGGGTTGAGGTCAGGTGTCGCATGGTGTTGTCCAAAATGTCTTGGTATGCTGAAGCGTTAAGATTGTCCTTCACTGGAAGTAAGGGGCCTAGCCCAAACCCTGAAAAACAGATGTGTCCCAGTACTTTTGTCCATATAGTATACCTTGTAATTTACATCAATATAGAAAATGAAGCTCTGTAGGCTTCAGTAGATATAATGGGCTGCTGAGGCATGACTACTTAGCCTGTAGATTTTTAGCTTGATAAGACACTGATAATGCAACAGCTGATGTAGGATGCCATTTGCTGAGGAACTGTTTTAAAACAGAGTTTAACAAAAGCCCTTTATTGTTATTGTCCATTAAAAACTGCAGGGAAAAAAAAGCGACGTGCACGCTTCAGCAGCTTATCAGAACACAGAGGGGGTTTCAGAACGTCAGACCAAAAGCGAAATGGAAAATCGCCCGTTCTTTATTTGAAATCTCGCACCTGAAGGCTCTCATCTGTCAATCATCATTCCCTTTCATACTGAACAGCCACCATGGAGGAAATGTCTATGTGAGATTTTTGTAAGTACGTTTATTGTTCTAAGACTGACAGAGAGGCTCACCAAAAAAAAAAAAAAAAAACTATTCTTTATTTTCTTTTCTCTTAATTCACTCATTATTTATTCCCTTTTCTATCTCTTCAAATGACAATAAATACTACCTTCACTCAAGAGCTTCTATGAAGGAGAAATTGCACGAGCGGTCAAAACGACCTGAGAGAAAAGTACAAGAGGTGGTCTGACCAATAAGAGACGTGATAGAAGTGTTGTGATGGTGTTCTGTGTAGAGAGGGTGAGAGGAGGCTAATAATTCTGTACGAACAGAGCAGTGATACAGAGAGATAAAGCTGAGAGAGAGAGAGAGAGAGAGAGAGAGAGAGAGAAGGAGGAAAAAGAAGACTGACACACTTATCATAGCATCACTGCCACAACACAACACTTTACTGCACAGAAATGTGATGAAATTTGATTTGAAACCATTTTTTGTGGACATTTTATGGTTGTTTTAAGCTGAAATGTTCACACAGTTTTAATGACAGCATTTACAAATGGTGTAAAAACAAATAGATTTACAAGTTTTCTTCTGACAGTGACTATATGCTGATCAAATCAGGGATGTAACAGAACATTGAATGCAAAGGCTCAAGAGGAAACGCTGCACTTCAGCTAAATGCCAGCACAGCTCAATCCATATTAATTAGGTGAGATAAGACCCTTGTTAGCGGGCTACCCTAGCATCTGCATTACTATCAGTTTTGTTACATTTTCACCCCAAAAGAAGGAGAATAATGACCGTCGGATCATTAAAAAATGTGTCCAATAAGTAAATGGTTGTGTGTGTGTGGAAGAATGGCCAGTGTGTGACCAGATCTCTAAACTTTTGAAAAAGCATTTCAGGTGGATCCCCATGAGGGAGTGCCAAGAGGATACTGCATCATGGCAAAGAGAGGTTACACTAAAGAAAGTAAAAGTTTCTGGTCACTACAAAATTCATGTTATTTATAATTCATAATAATTATGAATAACATGCAATCACACTGTTCCTCAAGTTTTATTATTATTATTATCATTAAAATCAGTCACACTATTGTTCTTCTTGCCTGATCAGGGGCCGAGCGCTGATCGTTTAAAATATTGATTTTTGAGGTCGAGTCACCCCCATAATGTATGGGGAAAGAGAGCAGACGGTTGAGTCGCCTTAAAATGTGTGTTGGAGAGAGAGTCTGTGATGTAATGGCTAAGGCACCCGGAAAGGGACAAAACATGGAGAAACACAAAGGCAGAGCAACAAACATGGAGCAAAACATACGGCAGACTCATAAACAGACTTCTAAAGCTCAGGTCAGTTATAAAAAAAGACGTCTGTCACTGTTTGTTGTGGTTTAATTAAAAATAATCAGCCTGTGAATGTGGCTATGCATTCTGCCGTTCTTAATTATAAATGGCTTGGTAAGAGCCACCGAGTTCATGACCCCTGAATGAAGAGAATCAGAAAAGCCCTTGTTCGAATTGTTGCGAGTAATATATATATATATATATATATGTATATATATTAGGGCATTAACGACTTCAGATTTTTTCTGATCGACTTATCCGTCAATAAGTCGATCTGCACCTCCGGCATCGTCATCAACAACTTAACTCACACTGACCTCGCTATCTCCGACCACCTCGCCATCATCTGCGACGTTGATATGCCAGCCCCTCCTGCTAAGCAGAGGCGCACCATGACTTTCCGGAAACTCTCATCCATAAATCTCTCTTCTCTCTCCTCCACCCTAACTGCCACCATTGCCCAATCTTCAGATGCCCTGAGCACCTCCACCACCACCACCCTGGTCAACACCTACAATAATATTCTCTCCTCCTGCCTAAACACCATTGCTCCCTTAAAGACCAAAACTGCCTCATTCACACGCTCTACCAACGAACTCCGAAGACTCAAAGCCAAAAGCCTACAGCTGGAACGGCTCTGTAAGAAAACTGGTCTCACTGTTCACCTGAAGGCCTACAAATTTCACCAACAGCAATACAAGCAGGCCCTCAATGCTGCCCGCTCCTCCTACTACTCCTCCATTATCCTGTCTGGATCCAAAAACCCAAAGACACTTTTTTCCACTATGGATAAGCTTCTTCAATAGACACCATTGAAAACTCCTTCAGGACCTATAAATGCAACTCTTTTCTTGCATTCTTCAAAAGCAAAATAGATAATATCCTTGACAGCCTGACCCATAGCACCACCAGCACCACTACATCTCTACCTCCCTCTCCCCAACCTCCAGCCCAACTTCTCTCCTCATTCTCCAGCACCACTGAAGCTGATCTATCTTTTACCATCGCCGGAATGAAATCTTCAACCTGCCACCTGGCCACACAAACCTTGTCAAAGCCTACCTCCCCTCACTCTCCAGAACTCACCTCCACCCATCGACGTGACCACATCACCCCTGTCCTCCAAGACTTTCACTGGCTCAACAAATTCAGGATCAACTTCAAAATACTGCTACTCACCTACAAAGCCTCAACAAACAAGCCCCACCCCACCTCTCTGACCTTCTCTCCCATTCAAGCTCCGTAGGTCGCCTCAGATCCGTTGATGCACAACTTCTCACAACAGCTAGGACCAAACTCCGGACTTGGAGAGACAGGGCCTTTGCTGCTGCTGCACCCTCCCTCTGGAATGCCCTTCCCACCCACATCAGGCAATCTAAGACTCTACCTTCCTTCAAGCAGTCACTCAAAACCCACCTCTTCCAACTCGCTTTCTCCAGCTGATGTTCAAGTTTCCAGACTCCACACTAACTCTGCCCCTCCATATCTCCATACATGTGATTTGTGTCTGTTACCTACTGCCTCTGCTGCCATGTCTCTCGTCTTGTTGTGGTCTTGTGTTTAGATTCCCCTCCATGCGCCAACATTACCGCCATCTTTATGAAGTGACTATAACAATTGGTTAAGTCAATGAATGCATGTCAGCGTAAGCCAATCAGAGGCAGAGATTGCATTGTGTACACAAGCGCACACACAGAGAGAGGAAAAAAACACACGACTTGTTGACTTCTCTCAGGGGTTGTCGACTTGTGCCTCTGACATCGACGCGTCCACAAATCGGCTTTTCTGTTAATGCCCTAATATATATATATATATATATATATATACTTTTTTTTGTTTTTTTGACCATAAAACCAAACACTGGTTTTATGGCAACCATGCAATCACACTTCGCATTTCCTCGCTCTAGTACATAGTTGTGATGTAGTCGGTATCATCCTAACACACAGAAAACCTGTCTTATAGGGTTTATGTCCAAAATTTTGACTGCTACTGTATGTGGAAGTGGCTGGTGAAAGTGAGAGAGACTGAGAGAGCGAGAAAGTTTTCTGTAGAGAGTTACGAGCACTGGAGCATTCTGCAAAGTGTGTGTTCAGTAGTCTGAGACTCATTAAAAATGAAGCCAGTGGGGTGTTATGCTGTGGTTGCTCCGGGACGGTGCTGGAAGAGGGACTCCAGCAGAGACATAGCTAAGGGACAGGAGGAGCCAATGGAAAATAACTGGGAGGGTTTTTTTTTTCTCTTTCTCATTGGAGCTAAACTTTAGGAGTGAGCTGTCAACAATAATAGTTTGTAAAAACCTGTCCAGTGTGTTCCAGTAAAAGTCAATGTGAAGTCAAGGACACATGTTTCCATCAATTCACATTTCAGTCAATGAACTGTGAAGACTCGTTTTGTTCCACAAGGCAGTCACAGCCAAAACTGGTAGTCACTTTTTGCGTTCTGTTGTTGTGCACATTCGTGATATGTGACCTATGGTGTAAAATATTACCTTTATGACTCATATACAGTTTCACCCCTCCAGACTGCATTTCCACTGCTTCACAATACAATGTTGGGAGGCTTTCTTCCCCGCTCTGGCCAGTGCTTGGCACTGGGCGTTATGAGGTGCTCCAGAGCATCCTGTTCTAATAGCAGTGGTTTTTCCATAGAGATTAAACATCTACATCAGCAGTGGGGGCACCTTAACCCTTAACCCTTAACCCTTACCGTATTAGTAAAATCTGATTTCAACAACGGTCTAAAAGCGGTCTAAAACATCTAAAACAGGTGCTTGCTCTTTTTGCGCTTTTGCTCAGCCCTCTGTGGGTTTTCCCGACCCACTTGTGGGCGGAAACTATCCGGAAAGTTCCCCTTTTTTTTTTTTTTTTTTAAGTTTGTTTCTAAAACCTAAATTGAAAGAAATTAGTTCATTTTTGCTCTTTACAGGCATTTGCATGTGACTCCATTTTTAAAACCCCAGTAGTGGTTATTATTATGTGTTTTTTAAGTTACAATAACTTTGGTTCTATGTGACATAGGAACACCAAACAAAGCTCAGCATGACATCTGACACCTCGAGCATCAACACAAACCGGGGGAACTTCCATATAAGGAGCTGTTTGGCAGTATGATGACAATGCACTATTTGTTGCACTTTCAATATGGGTCCATATATATATATATATACAAAGGCTTCCAGAGGAGTAGGGGATGTTACTGCAGTTAAGGAGATGCAAACTCTTCTCCTCAGTCCTCTTGATTTTCATGTTGGATAAATTGTTTCTAGAAGCTTTTGGACATTAGACCTAGTCCTGGTCTATGCAGCTTTCTGAATGGATAAAAAACTGCAGTCCAGGACTTTGCTTGATCTGGGAAATCGATCCATAATGTACTGATAAGCTGACTATGATTCTGTTTCTAAACATTACATTTATAACTGATATGTTATAATAACCTCTTTCTTAAATGTGCACTAGAAAGTCACAGGCTAAGAAGAGGTAAATACGAGGCTTCTGAGTTGTTACTGCTCCACTGGCGTCATTTAGCAGATGCCATTGTTGAAAGTGATGGAGAGGTGGCAAAGAGATCAGGGTGTATTTCCATTTGAAAGGAGTCTTGAAAAAAGCTTAACAGAAGCAGCGCTAGAATTTAAAATAGTTGCACCGCTGAAGGGACACTGCACCACCACAACACAGGAAGCAGCTCTTTCTTTGGTGCTGTTTTGTAAAAACAGAAAAGAAAAAAAAAATCTTTCGTTTAGACCTTCTGCGTTCAGCCAAACTCTTGCCTTTGTCTCTCCTGGACAATGAGCAATCAGATCAAAACCTCTTCAGGATTCACTCGTAAACAGAATATACGCTGCGGAGGTTTACGATGTAACGGCGCCTTTACTCAAGTGAAAACAGGCTGATAGTGACATGTTTTTTGTACCTCAGCCTCTCTGCCGCTCTCTTTTCCTTCTCTTTTCTTGTGTTTTCAGGTTCTTGGCTAACTTCCCGAGCAGCATAGTGTTTCAGCTGAAGGCGAGCAGTGGGTGGTCGTAAGCCTTCACTCAGCCAGTTATAGAGTCTGTATTCATCACAAAAAGGCACTTTATCTCAAATCAGTCTCAGCTAGTGTGTGTGTGTGTGTGCACAGTAGATAAGATAAGATTACATCAGATAACCCCTCCCTTGTTCTGTCCAACTGCAACAGCAAAGTGGACAGAACAAGGGAAGAAAGTAGAAGCAACTAATATAACAATGTAAGAAAATAACTGTATGCTATATATATATATATATAGAAGGCCTGGCTCTCCATTCCAGTTCATCCCAAAGGTGTTGGATGGGGTTGAGGTCAGGGCTCTGTGCGGACCAGTCAAGTTCTTCCACACCCAACTCATCCAGCCATGTCTTTATGGAGCTTGTTTTGTGCACTGGGGCACAGTTCCCCAAACTGTGTCCACAAAGTTGGAACCGTGGCGTTGTCCTAAATGTCTTGGTCTGCTGGAGCATTAAGATTGCCCTTCTCTGGAAGTAAGGGGCCACCTGAATTCAGTAATAAAGAGGTGTGTCCCAGTACTTTTGTCTATTTAGTGTATGATAAGATAAGAGAGGAATGAGAGAGGTGAGAGAAAGAAGATAACACCTGTATTTTCTTTATATTACGTATTTTCTGTTTGGAGAGCAGCGCCAGATCTTAGAGAGACCAGGCTGAGAGTGAAGAGCACTAAGACAAATCCTCTCCACCTCTCCACACACAATCCCCCGCACCTCCTTCCCCTTATACCCCTTATAGTGATGCGTGGCTCATAGTGTTGACCTGCAGGTTCGGGTCAGCTTATTAGAAAATGTCATGGGTGTGATGGGGGGTGGGTTGAGTTTGCTGCTCAATTTCGGTACAGGCTGTTGATTAACAAATATTTTTCAGGCCGAGTTGGCTCACATCGGGAGGGGTCATCATTTTTTTTCCCGGCACATCACCAGAATTTTGGCATTGTGTACCGGAGCCTGTGTGAGTGTGGGAGCACCCATCAAGCACGATCAGTCTCTAATCTGCTCACCGGCTCTGAACTGAAGGGATCCAGATAAAGACGTATGATTTGCTCAGTCTAATTAACCATCAGAGAGGCGGCTGCTTACTGACAGAACACAACGTGGCAGGTGAGCGCACTGTTCTCACGCTGCCTCAAGGTGAGGAGTTTAGAGCTTTTTAGCAGTAATAACACACAGGGCGGTGTGATAGTTGCAGGCTATTAGGAGAAAGTGTTTATGCACATGCGTGATACAGAGAGTGTGTATGGAGGATGTGTGCAAGAGAGAGAGAAAAGGAGAGAGAAAATATATAGGAAAGAGAAACAGGCAGAGAGAGAGAAAGAGAGAGAGAGAGACAGAGTCAGAGAGAGGGAGGTAGGAGAATCAGAAGCAGAGAGAGAGTGAGAGAGAGAGAGAAAGAGAGAGAGTGATAGAGATAGAGAGAAATATAGACAAAGGGAGGTAGGAGAAACAGAAGCAGAGAGAGTGAGAGATAGAGTGAGAAAGAGAGAGAGAGAGAGAGGGAGAGAGAGAAAGAGAAAAGAGAGCATCACTGTTGGTAATCATTCGTAAGGATCCTGGACCCATCAAGACTGTGAGTGAAGGGGTGTAAGGGGAAGGAGGTGTGGGGGGGAGGATTGCGTGTGGAGAGGTGGAGAGGATTTGTCTTAGTGCTCTTCACTCTCAGCCTGGTCTCTCTAAGATCTGGCGCTGCTCTCCAAACAGAAAATATGTAATATAAAGTAAATAGAGGTATTCTCTCTTTCTCTCACCTCTCTCTTGTCTTATGCTCCCACATCCTTAAGTGCTATTTCCTTGATCCTTTGTGGATAAAGCACTTTCTGTGAAATATCTATCCAATCTGTATTCAGTGACACTCTGTTATATTAAAGTAGCCCGGCATGAAGAATTACTTTCCACTTCCATTAACCCCAGTCCGTGCATGGAGCAACCATACGGTGGTCCACATAAACAGTTCAGGCAACACGACTGGCAGTTTCTTTTTGGTATCCCTCAAGAGATGCTTCCCTCCTGTGTTTCCTTCCACACCTTGACTGTACCCGGGGATTAGTTTACCATCTAAATGAAAGCACTCAATCTCGGAAGCTCCGGTTCCTGGCACGCAGTGGAGTGATTTGGTTGAGCACGATTAAAATTTCATCACATATCAAATACCATCACAACATGAGTTGTTATGGCGAGGAATTGATTCATTCCCACATGCGGCAATGGATTTGGCATTAAAAGCTGACACTGCAGTTGACTGTGTTGAAAATTGTTTTACATTATGCTTAATAATTTAGAAGCCTCTCCAGATGGGTGCACTAAAGTTTGAGGGATTGTGGCCATTTCTGAGGTTCATGCCAAGAGAAGTACATTAGGTGCAAGAAAAGGACCCGGGCAACGTGAGAAGAGCGAGAGGATACAGCCGCTAATGGAGCGCTGAATGGTAGATGTCGAGTACTTCAATACATGTACTTGCACATACACGTATATCAATATCTGGACGGGCCTCATCATCTCCTTCCTCTGATCTGAGTCTGTGTTCTCACTGAAGGCTTTGCAGCCTTGATCTTAATGTACATGTGGAATTCCGTCTTTTGGGATGAATCAAAAACTAAGCATAAGCAAGGTGAGATGCCCTAGCTGACTGTTACATTAGTTAGCTAGATTCGAACCTCACTTTGAAAATGCAACAGACTTAAAAGGAAAAAGCTATTTGTGTCAGCTGGATATGAGAAACACATTCAGATGAATCATCTTTGCTAAAGAGAGAAAAATAGATTACTAGAAAAAACTGTTGGGGTGTGAATCCATAGCGTGGTGGGTTTGACACTTAAGTCAAGCAGATACTAATATCTAGTTAGTGTGACTTCAGAAGCAATCACACTATTGTTCTTCTTAAGTTTTATTTGTATTATTATTATTATTATTATTATTATGAATAATAATAATAATAATAATAATAATATAGCTGAAATGTAGCACCTCTTCTCCTCCTACAGTTTTTGAAATATTGGCATAGTTCAAATGCCAAAACGTCTGTTAGCATCTGGGGTAGTTCGCGTTTATTCTGATTTTTGATCGGTTGATCAAGGGCCGAGTATTGGTCGCTTAAAAATTCAATTTTTGTGGTCAAGTCACCTCTGTAATGTAAGGGAAGAGAGAGTGGAGGGGCGAGTCACCTTAAAAGTGTGTAGCAGAGAGAGCCTGTGACGTCACGGCTATGAAAAGCGACAAAACATGGAACAACTATTTTTTTCTTGGTAAGAAACAGCGAGGTAACTCTTCCCTTGGTGGTTCAACAGTTAACACGGCATGCTTAATGAAGAGAGTCAGAAAAGGCACCTGTTCGATACCATGCTTTGAGCAGAATTTTATTTTTGGCCATAAAACCAATGTTTGGATGTCTCCAGCCAATTGTTGGATGGTTTATAGCAACCACACAATCACACTTCGCATTTCCTCACGGAAATACAATCTAGTTGATTTTATCCTGTGTACCGCTCACTTGCCCATGGTCTTTCTATCTCTACCCATTCGTCTGGCCCTCCAAGGTAAATGCTCAATAGTGAGCCAGTCTATTATTTTACCCCTTGTGCTTTCACCAAGCTATGCATCACCAGTGCTGATGCTAGTCTAGTAGGCTGGTTGCAGCCAGAACCATGATCAAATTGATTGAAGTGCAGCGGCAGCTACTACTGTGAGCTCAACAGTGCCTGGCAGCAATTCAGAAAGATTTTGCAGTACACAGCTGTCGATGCAAGACACGACTGTGGCTCTAGGTGACCCATCCTGATCCAACTTTACACCCATCTTTAAATAATTCATGTTAAATTACAACACAGTGTCTGGCAGAAGCATCACTGACATCTAGCCACATCCGTACACACACGATCAGACTGAGCCTGCATCCTTGTGCTTAAAACAGGGTTTAGAGGATTCGACTCTAGGGCACGGCCAAGGCCTAGAGCACAAAAATTGTGAAAGCTGCATTTCAGCGCACGTTGCAGTTGGCTGGATGGAAGTTAATGTCACAGTGGAACAACCATTAGTCTCTCAGGATGAAACATTCTAGACAAAAAACATTGGATGACAAATACTGCATTGATTCTAAGGCCAGGAATTACTGCAACTGGTATGAGTACATTGGAACTAAAGAAGAAAAGGCTTTCCAACAACAGTAAGAGCATCATCCTACATCATTCAGACTCCCTACAGTTTGCTTATCATCACAATGGTCTGCTGAGGATGCCATATCCAAGTATTTCCCATTCAGTTCCCAGGGAACACCAGATGGCCCTTATTTTTGCTTTAACCTAGCACTCAGCAAATGTAATGACTTGGTTCAGGTGTGTTGGGAGCTGGGGTAGAGCCAACATGTAGATTGCTTGAGAACTAAATTGGGAAACATTGCCATTCCTTATGTGTTTTGTACTCTGGCACACTTGGACGCTAAAACATTTGCAAAAAAAAAAAAAAAAACCTGCCACTTCACAGTACTGTAGAAGAACCACTCGTAAACCTTTCAATAGAGTGGTTCTTTGGAATTTTTTTTAATTTATAGAAACTCCACATGATATGAAAGTTCCAGTATAGAAGCTTTCTGAAGGTCCTGTAAACGTTTCAAGTGTTGTTCACATCACTTTTTAAAACAAGACTTTTTAGGGAACCAAAAGTGGTTCGTTCATGGGATTGTTCTTTATTACACTTTTTAGCTCTCAGAACTCAGAGCATATTAGTAAAATCTGATTGCCCTCTGCGGGTTTTCCCCACCCATTTGTAATCAGAAACTATCCTGAAAGTTCTTCCGGGTTCAAAGATCTTATGTTTTTTTTTTTCCATTTGTTTCTAAGATCTAAAACAAAAGAAATTTAAAGATTTTTGTTCTTTATGGGCATTTGAGTGTGACGGCATTTTTAAAACCCCAGTACCAGTTATTATTATTACACGTTTTTTTAAATTACAATAACTTTGGTCCTACGTGACACAGGAACACCAAACAAAGCTCAGCATGACGTCTGACACCTCGAGTATCAACACAAACTGGGGGAACTTATCCATATAAGGGAACAAATCCATATAAGGATTTGTTTTGCCATATGATGACAATTTACCATTTGTTGTATTTCTGGCATGGATTGGTGGCACTCATGTTCTAATGGTTAAAAGAGTAAAATCAATATCCATGTATGTGGGACTCAGTAGCACTCACTCTAAACCTGGATACTTAACTTCTTCACTGGCAAACCCTTGTCTTTGCAGGTTTTCAAGAGATTACTTTCACACTGAGCATCATCATATCATTCTACAACACAGCGTGCACATACATGGCTCCAATTAAATCATAAAATATTGTCATGATGGGCATTATGTACAATAATAATGAAAAAATTATAGCAAGTGTGTTCAGTCTTTACCACAAAGATGTGATGTGGCTGCAGGTTTTCTTTCCAAACAAACAGGAGCGCATATGGTTCTACCTGCTTAATCAGTTGGTCTCTGTCTTCAGACGTTCATGTGCTATACCAGCCTTTTTCAGATAAGGACATCAATGACTTGTAGAGAGGACATCATGCACTTGCCTGGTGTCAGCGCAGAGTCTTGACATTATTCGGAAAAAGAAGGAGCAGGTTGTGAACTTTAATGAACATGAACCATAACCCAATTTACCTCAGGGAGAGGCTGACTCTTTAGAGGAGAACTTGCCCTTTCAGAAGATGATGACTTCAAGAGGAAGGATTACCACTCTGCACTTTTTGAGGGAGGTAGATGTATCATCAGTTGTCATACACAACTTATCAGCCACCATCCATCACGGGTCAGCTTCTGACCTCAGAAGTGCTGATAAGTTCTTCTGATATTATTTTGGTGGTGGATTAATCTCAGCAGAGCTGTGACACTGACATGGAATTGTGTGTGGCAGTTCTTACAGTTCTTTCACCCAACAGTAGCATCACTATTGTTGACACCTAAGAATGTCAGACATATAGGAATTGCATTGTACAATGTATATGACAATAAGGAGCTTTTATTTGACTTTGTCTTGACTATAT
>JBBPCZ010071824.1:0-11992 GCA_037974445.1 Brycinus macrolepidotus | reverse complement strand
TATATATAACACTTCTAATAACTAACTTTGTTGTGAATGGGTGGGACTAAACTGCTGTAGACTGAATAGGTGGATACAATAATACAAAACTACTCAAAAGCTACTTTTGTAGCTTCATTTCCGCTGTATTATGTTTATGGTTTTTAGTTTTTTGCTCTTTTTTTGACAGTAGAATGGTAATGATGCTGGTAATGATATCAAGGAGATTGGTCAGGTGGGGCTTTGCAGCACAACAAAGACTGGCATGCCAAATTACATGAGCAGGATTAAAACTGAAGGTCGATTTGATTTGGGTCAGTTCAGGCTGGCTTAATTCAGTTCAGTTTACTTCAGTTCATTAGTTCAGTTCAAAAATATTTAAAAAATCTAATGCAAGAATGTAGTGGTTATATCTATTATATCTGATATGTGTCTCTGTTCTGATGAGAGCTTGTGGCCTAGTGGTTAAGGAGTTGCCCCTGCTCCCCGGGCACCCCTCATTGGTAGAAGCCCCCTGCTTCACTTGGTGAATGGGTTAAATGCAGAAAAAAGAATTTCACACTGTTCACGCTGTGTGCTGTGGTGTGTTCACGCGTGACTGTAAGGGGCCACTTTACTATTTACTTTAATTCTTTAAGGGTGTGTGAGACAGTGCTTACAGTTTTGCATTCTGACAGACTCGAACGTCAAACATATCTCAAAGTGTGGACAGCTGCTCACCAGTAATCCTGCTGGCTTGCTTTTTTTGATTGTTAAATTGATTTTCCTTCTTGCCTTTTAGATCACGATACCCAGACCATGAGATCATGGGTTAAAACAGACTCACTAACGATTTATAAGGAAGTTGTCTTTAGTGCTACACCCAACATTAAGAACACTTAAGTACATTAGGTGTTCTCATGTAATTATTAATAATTATTAGACAAACATAAAGACAGCTACTGTAAGGAATATCAAGAAATGAGAAGGAAAAAGTCATGACTCTAGCTGATTCTCATGTTTCTCACAGTGAGCTGTATGGTAAAGTACTGGTCATTTTGTGAACCAGGTAAAGTAGAACTGTTTGCTCTCCATCTATAAAAGCTAGAGTGCATAAATGACCATTTGATCTTTGAACCTTAATGTATGATCACAGGACTGGAATGGGCATGCATTCATTTGAAGCCTTAGAAGTCTAGACTTATTACATTACATTACTACAGTAACTTACATTACATCAAAATGACATAATTACATAATTTACTAGATTAAGTTAGCAATTTAATAAAATTGCAGTTCATTTGATTTACATTCTATGGTGACAGGTTGGAGTCTTTAGTTCCGTTTTTTTTTTCAAATTGTTCCTATATGTAACAATGACAAGAAAACATGTCAAAATATTAATGCTCGTCCAGTCAGTTCTCATCTCTAGACTGGACTATTGTAACACACTTCTGGCTGGCCTTTCTCTGAAGACCCCAAGACTTCTACAGATGATCCAGAATGCAGGCGCACGTCTGGTCTTCAACACATCAAAATTCTCACACGCCACTCCATTACTGCAAACCCTTCACTGGCTTCCTGTGGCAGCTTACATTAGATTTAAAACTCTAACGCTCACTTACAAAGCCAAAAATGGTCCAGCTTTTACCTGACAGCTCTGATCAGACCAAGGGTCACAGATCGCTCTCTTAGAACATCAAGCACAGCCAAAGACATGCATCAAGACTTTGGCATCGAAGTGGTGGACCAAAGTTCCCCTGACCATCAGAACTGCTGAGACCCTCACTGTTAAAGGGCGACTGAAGACTCACCGCTTCACTGAGCACTTATGAACATGCATTTGTTATCCTATCATAAACTAACTGAACTAACAAAAAACTTCACAAACAAATTTTAAAAAATGTCTTCTGTGCATTTTCTTGAGGACTACAAAGCACTTATTTACGTCACTCCGGAAAAGAACATCTGCCAAATGCTGTAAATGTAATGTGCAAAACAATACTGAGCACACAGCTTTCATCTCCAAGAAATATCACATGAGAATATCCTAGGCTTATTACATTGTAAGGATTATTATTAGTTTTGGATATTCAGAGAGGTTTTGTTTTGTAAACAGCACCACACAATACCATCATGAACAGATGCAGTACCATTGAGCAGACATGTCTCTTCATTCCTTTCTTGGCTTTTTGTAATGCTCGTTTGTCTTTTTACCCTGTTTTATTGTCTATGCCATTATTCCCGTCCTCCCTATTTCATGTGCCTTTGTTTTGTTTACCCTGCCCATATGTCTGTCTTCCATGTGAGTTTTGTTGTTGGTTTGGTCTTAGCCCTGCCCCCTTACTATCCTGTTGTGCCCAGGTGTTCTCATTTCCTTAGTCAGCATAAATACCCCTGTGTTTCTGTTGTTGGTGGTTAACTCTTTGTAAATTTCTTGTAAAACATCCATTAAAACTCTGTTACTGTCATCACTTGTTGTTCTGTTTTGCTCATGTTTTTGTTAAACTTGTTTGTGTTCCTTTTAGTGTCTACCATGCTAACATCTTTGTTAAGCCTCTTAATAGACCCTCGTTTATGTTTGCGTTTTTGTTTCTCGTTTTTTGGATTCAACGTTTGTGGATCTTGCACTTACACCCTGTTTGCCTCAATCTAAACTCATTACAGAAAAATCCACCACAACAATGGATGTAGCAGATCCAAATTTTGGCATACTAAAGGACAGGTTTCTGGACTCATTCTGCAAAGGTGAGGAGGCCGAACTGAGGGCTGTGTTGGATGTTTCTGGACGTAGAAGGGGGAACAGGGTTGACTGAAAAGGTGGTCACCCCTGAGGGCATCCTCAGGGCGTACAGAGGCCCTCACCCCGGAGGAAAATTTTGAGGAGGGCCTAAGGGAAGTAGGTTTGGGCCAGAAGGCAGCACAAAAGAAATGGAGGAGGATTAAGGAGAGGCTGCTGCTGAAGTGCCAAACCCAGAGCTCTGTGTCCCAGTAGCACTAGGCAGGGCCACATTTGAGCCACCCAGTGACTCAGAGGAGGCTCTCAAGTAGACGCTTGGTCCCACAGCCAGCGCCCTGCAGGAAAAGGCCTTTTTGGAGGCTGACATCCTCACGCTCGCGAAGGCTGAGAACCCAGCTCCTCTGGCAGCAGAGAGGACTGAAAGGGTCTCAGCCAGCCAGAGCCGTCCCTCACTGAGGCAAAAGGGTCACAGGAAGAAGAGCCCTTGTGAAGCAGCCCCTTCTCATGACCAGAGCAACCCAGAGTAACCCCTTGTTGCCACAGGTGCCCCCTACTGCCACAGAGAACACCTCACCATTGCCAGCTCCCCCTGCTGCTCTGTCACTATCGGTGCCCCCTGCTGTCCCAGACGGCTACCCCGTATCCTGGTTCTTTGTCACCAGCAGCCCCGTCTCCTAGTCCACCGTCATCAGCTCTCCAGTCTCCTGGTCCCCCCTCGGTGGACATCCAGCCTCCTGGTCCCTGTCTTCAGCCTCCCAGTCCCCTGGGCCCCATCATCAGCCTCCAAGTCCACTGGTCCCCTGCCAGCTGCCTTAGTTCCCTCATCTCCAGCTAAATTGCCCCCTGAGTATGTAAGAACGGCTGCCCAACCTACACCGTCTCCGCGACCTTGCACACTGTTAATGTCAGCATTACCCGTTCCACCTAAGATTGTTAAGATCGTTTATGTGCCTGTTACATCATCTGTGTCTGCCCCTGTGGAAGTCTTTGTCCCTGTCTCTGTGTCTCCCTCTCTGTCTGTCCTGGTCTGTGTGGTTGTCATTTTCTGGCCATTTGTGGGGTTAAAACAAAATGTACACACCATGTGGTGGTCTAGTAGCCCCTAACTTGAAGAACATTCCAGGAACACTGTACTTCATGAGTCACAGATCAACTGATTGATATTAGTCACTGATTAAGGACTGAATGACGACTCTTAGCATAATCTACACAGATCAGATCATAGCATAGTCCAACATGTCCAGTTACATGTCCAGTTTCCAAAAAGGAAAAAAGTCACCTCACTCTGCACAAGAAGGAATATTTTTCCGGGCCAGTTGGTTCCCATCCAATGGCTGAAGTCCTCAAACAGGCCTGGACAGCTCCAGAAGGCTTTTGAATAATTCACCTCCGTGTTGAACCTCTGATCCCTTCTTTGGCACACAACACTGACAGCTCTTCTCATCTCTGCTCCACACTAAGGTGCAAATCCATTCCTGCCCCTTCAGGGCCACAAAACACAATTCAGAAAAAGAGGGGCATTCATCTCAACCTTTGATCGACACGATTCTGTTCCTTTTTTCTTCTTCTTTCTGAACCTTGGATTTGACTGACGTGGATCAAACTTGTTCAACAAATATGTTGTGGTTGAGGATTTAATATTTTGTACATTTTTCTCTTTTCTTTTGCTCCATCTGTAGGTTTGCTTGTCTGTTGCTTTGTTTATTTTCCCCACATTGTTAGATTCTGGGCCTCAGAAAGAGGTGAATTACTATTTGTGAAGGTAATAGAACAGCACAGAACGTTTGCAACAGTTTTTGTGTTGCTCTGAGGGAAATGAACTGTGACTATCACATTTCCCGAAGACCGTATCTGCAGATGGAAAAACACCAGTGCTCAGACTGAAATCACCCCAGCATCTTTATGATATGTCTGTAGATTGCGGCTCATTGTTATTATGTTCTCAGGCAGGGGCAAAGCAAGGAAGACACCCTGAAAAAATACTGACCCCTATATCAACCTAGAAATGAACCTAAATAGTCTTTTATTTCTAGCTGGCTATAAATATCCCCGTTCACAGTCCTAAGTAATTAAACCTACCGTTAATAGTAGTGTTACAGATGGATGACAAATAAAAGTGTCTTAGGCCACTACAAACTGCCAGAACAGTTTCAATGCATATTGTCGTAGATTCTGCATTTCTCTGGAACTCTACTGAACACTTATAAGCATCACACTTACCTAGTGTGTGCTTCTGATCACAAATGCCAGTGCTATGCATTGATCTCTTTCCTATAGGTCTAACTGCAAGTGTCACTTTAGTCATTGTTCCAAATGATACACTTGTCAGTTGAGTAGTCTTTGCTCTTGCCACTTATGCCCTAATAACGAATGATGGTCATTTCCTTTTGGTCATCTTGATCCAAACTTGAGGTCAACTCAAGCTGTCCAGCATCGTATGAAATGCTACAAAGTTTGGTAGGGTGTTAATTGGTTCATTGCATCAGGCACCTGTGTGGAATTATCTGTACTTGTTTGTGGAGCCGTAGCCAAATATAAACACATAGTTATAAAAGCTATCTGTTTATTATGTATATATATATTTGAACAAAATTCCAATTAATCTAACTAGAGTGATATAAATCACAGAATAAGTTATATTATTTTCAGAGCAGATTGACTGCATAAGCACCTGGAAAGGAGAAAGAGCTCACTTTAACTCAGCCTTGGCTTCACTCGCTTACTTTGGGGTTTTTTGGGGGTTTTTTTAGTCCACCAATAACTTAAGCTTCAAACTCCACTTATTAAAAGTAAAATGACCTTCAAAATCACTGGGAGATAAAAAGAGAGAGAGAGATCAGCAAATGAGAAAAATGAGGATGAATATAGGAATGAGCAAGGGGGATGGGGAAACAGACAAAAAGAGAATGAGATTACATTTAAATGCCTGATACCACGAATGATATCAGAAAAATACTGGTTCGTTTTTCAGAGAGAGAGAGAAATCGAGACTCGTTTTGTTTTGCAGCTCGTGCACATGTTGCCTCGCAGTGTGTTCCCTGACCGGCGTGCTGAGTTTAACTATAGGTAGTTGACTGCAGGGCAGCCCACTTTGCATGTTTAGCCTCCAGAAAAACAAGGAGCAGTCCTTCACTTGGCTATTAGAAATGTGGCCTATTGACTAGAACAGTTGTTTTCATATTCAAATTATTTCATAAACTGTTATCCAAGTATCATGACAGCATTCCTGACAGAGTTTCCAAATTTCCAAAAGTTTGCCTCTTTACTCAATCTAAACACCCCTCCTCCCATCACCACCACCACCACCACCACCACCACCCTCTGGGGTCTGCCGCCAATGATGCGTGGCCCGTTTGCAGCTGTGTGTGACAGCCGTGATCACTGGAAGTCCCTTTTCCTATTCTCTGTTCAGGGTCCTCAGGACAGAATGCAGCACCTTCCTCAGCCCACTGCAGTTAGGTCAAAAAAGCCTTTTCTAACATGTTGAAAAGGCTTTTTTGATCCAGATCAATACTTCAAGATTTAACCACAGTTCTTTCCCGTTGAGCCTCAAAGCCACAAAGCGCAGATGCATTTTGTGGGAATTCTGCCACCGCCGATTGATTCTGCCCTTGGGAAGCCATGTGGCTCAAATCAGAAGCCAATCAATGGAAAAAGCTAGCAAGCTAGCAGTACCGCTGAGCACTCGGCTCCGATGGATCCCTCCAGGGAGAGGCTGCTGGAGTGGGCAGGTAGGTATGGGGGCAAAGAGAAAAGTAGAAGGGAAAGCAGCTCAGAGAAAGAGAGACCACAGCCAGAGAGGTGGCCCTTGATGAAATATGGAGTCTCCGAACTCTAATCCTGAGGTATTTTGTCACTGGCATGTTAAAAAACAAAATTGTGTTTTGTTCCTGTCGCCGTCAAGATAATCTAAGTAGGCTATGTCGCTAGAGAGAACAAAAACAAAATCTCTGACAAGACATCTAACGTGATGCAAAATCTGCAACTGCAGAATACAACTATAGCAAACCTTTTATTTGTCTGAGCAGATCAATGGCCACAACAACTGAAAATAAAACAAGCAGAAAACCAAAGAGACGTCAACGCAGGCTCTCTCACAGGCTGTGTAAGAGGGAAATGAATAAGAAAGAAAATAAAGAATCAGATAAAATACAGTCAGATGTTCTGGCATGTCTTCAGTCCACCATCAGCAATTTATTGTACTTCTTCTGGTCTGAGAAGCGCCTATAGACAGAGGATGGTCGGTGCACAAAAAAAAAACCCAAAACAGATGGAGCCACCATTAAACAACAAAAGTAGAAGAAGAACACATTACTACTAGGTGCCAGTAAAACATGTGTGGTACTGTGAGATTAGATACTGCTGTTTGAACGAGAGAAACATGCAAAATCAAAGACTACTACAGCCACCAGGAAGATATGTGTGGAATTCAGTAAATAAATGAAAATGAGATGCAGTGCAAGCTCTGTCAGGTAAAGCTAAAAAGTGAAAAAGCGTGAATGTGTTTCTCTCTCTCTCTCTCTCTCTCTCTCTCTGTCTCTCTCTCTCTCTCTCTCTCTTTCTCTCTCTCTCTCTCTCTTTCTCTCTCTCTCTCTGTGTGCATGTAAACGTGTGAGGGGCGGGGGAGTGGGCGATCTTCAAAGAATGGTTGAATAAATCTCACTGTATATCATACAGTATTCTGACTGAAGTGTCCATCCCTATCCTTAACCAAATCTTTCTTTGTATTTATGTCCTTTTATTACATAATTCGAAAATATCCGCTGCTGTTTCACATTATGTCAGATTTTAATCAACTTCAAACCAACAGAAATGGTCCAGAACAGCATTGCTTTCCATTTACTTTTCTGGAAATACAACGTTTTGTTCCGACAGCAAAGATATAAATACATATTAGAAACCCAGCACAATCCTGGATTCAAGTGTGAGAGAGTGAGTCTTTGGCACCAAGTCAAATCACTGCATTAGGAAAAAACTTTGTTTACACTCCCCCATTTCTCCCTAATGAATAAACATACCAGCTGAATTAACCATGAGAGTATTCCTCTCTCTCTCTCTCTCTCTCTCTCTCTCTCTCATAACACACACATACACCCACACCATACACTACTCATATACTAATCATATACTATAAATAATGTGTATTTGCATATATATATGTGTGTGTGTGTGTGCATGTGTTCATGTCTGCCATGTGTCCTTGACTTCGAAAGGGAATTTGATTTGCTTGGCACTGAGAGACTGCATGGCTGTGGGTTCTAATGTAAAGAGAGAAGATAAACATCCAAAAAAATGACCAATTGGAGCTTCAAAACAATTGTGAAGATTCGCTCACACCTCTGAGTGTGCGTGCGTGTGTGTGTGTGTGTGTGTGTGTGTGAGAGAGAGAGAGAGAGAGAGAGAGAGACAGAGACTGAGGGCTCTGTGTGCTTTACTTTGCTAGGCTGGTGTGATGGCTGTGTGGTCCATTAGAGTATTTTAGGATGCCTTACAGAACTGAACTGTGTGTGTGTGTGTGTGTGTGAGTGTGTGTGTGTGTGTGTGTGTGTGAGTGCCTGACAGAGTTTATTTAAAGCCGGTATGCTGTTTAATGAGATGGTGGACGGTGGGTGCCTAAAGCAGCTGTTTCTGCTTCAGTAGAATATGTAAAGTACGTATTTTAATGCACCAACAGATGTTCCACAGATAACATCACTGATCGGTTCTAGCAGTTCCGTCATCATACACGTCACCACCTGGTAATTAAAGAGACGCTGGCTGAAAGCTCCGGCATCAGCTGCCATCATACTTTGTGAACAATGTGGGGACGTTCGCTACCTTGACAATACAATGGCAGTAACACAACAGCTTTGTATTTCCTATTGATCTGCTTTCTACATTGAACCAGAGATGTTCATCAATAGATCTACAAACCACAGACTAATCAACTGAATAAGAAAAAAAAACACTCTTCCAGCCTCCCAAACTGCTCCTCATATGCTCCACACTGTGTAGGACTCACATAAACACTTCTTCATAAACACCTTTCAACCTGCATTCAAGCACCACAGGTTCGCCTCTTTAAAGTCTCCGAAGTAATTTGCATGGACGTTCTTCATGCGTCACAGTGACATTTCATTTGTCCCTGACTCTGCATTATGCAGTGAGGATTTCAGTAATTTACGCCCAGTGGAAAATCTCAGCATCTTTATTTAAACGCCATAAATGTTTACCTATAAATATTTGCGTACATCTTTAGATCTGTATTTAATTAGAAGACTCGACTTGACAGCTATTATAGTTGTGGTAATATCAATGGAATTCCATATTATATAAACTACATCCTGAAAATATAACCAGAGGTGGGGGAGTCATTAATTACATTTATTCAGTTACAAATGACACTTGGATGGATTTGTATTTTTCCCAAGTATTTCCACATTATAGCACTTATTCATTTTCTGTTTAATTTCATTATTCTGCAGCGCCGCCAGCACCTGTACTGCTTAGCAACTGGCAACCCCTCCGACTGAGGTTTACTGTTTACTATTTTAGACAAAAGAACGCCTGATAAAGACACTTTATGTCAGGTGATGAAAGATGCTGGGTGTGCTGAGAAAGTTCCAGTGCAGATCTAGAAATATTTTTTCTTCCACTTCAGTCATTATTTCAAGTAATAATACTCATGACCCTTAGGACCCCCAGGGTTTCTAGGTACATTTGTATTTAAACTCTTCAAGAATGGCAACACTGCTCTTATTTCATTCAGTTTTATTTGGAAAGTAAACGGTTAAATTCTTGAAACAGCCACTGAAAAATTTTCCGTGGTATCTAGGTAGAGCTCTCCCTTAACTACATTAGGACTTCGGGCGCTGGTTTGAAGATTTAACATGTCAGATCAACCAACATCATTAGGAAGCGACAGTCGTTTCAACTAATGACTGCAAACACTTCAAGTTAGTTGCTGTTGCTATGCTGCGAACATGAGATGATTATGTAATGTGCATGAACAGTAGAAAAAAAAAAAAAGACTATCAGTCTTTATCGGGCGTGCTAGCCTATATTAGCATAATAGGCCCTTTTCACTATTCCGGTTCTCTTTGTCGGATAACTCCACTTCCGATAACACGACGAGTCCAAGAACAAGAGATTCTGCAGCTCGCCCAGGTGTTCAGACTCAAGGCAAAAACCCAAACCCTGTTTCCGTGATTTCCCAGCTGACAATGAGCTGAGGAAGAAATGGGTTCACGCAATTAGGGACGCAGGAATACGTGTTGTCAGACAGCGGGGACGTATTTCTATGTGCTGTCAGCGTTTCACCGCTGCGGCTCCAGTCGCTTCCAGTGAAACAGACTTCGTGTTCCCCCTCAGAGGCTGTTGGCATTTGAGAGGGCGAGCATTCGGCAGGGAGCAGATGTTCATTCACTGGAGCTGGTGGCTGTGGAACACGACTGCGTGGCGCAGCCCCCCGCCAGTAATTCAAGCAAAAATTAACAATCATTGAAAAAAAATTGAACTGCTTTATCCATTCATCCTTTTATAAATGTAGAATGAATGGATGGACCATAAGACATGAAATGTGAAAATATGAAGTACGATAAACAGACGCCAGCGACAACAATGTTAGCTAACATTGTCTTTACATTGCATTACAATGTGAAGAAATGATCTGCTTTGTTCACCTTGGACTACCGCATTGTTGAATTTTCTCTGACCATTCTTGACCTGTCCCAGAATTGCGGTAGAGAAATGAAAACACGTTCCATGAAGGGTTGTAAAAATGCTGGTATTTCTGAGGCTTTAAGGGAATAACAGAACGTGAATCCCCCGGCGTCAACATATTTCCAGTTCTTGGGCAAAAGGGTCTTTTGTATTTTTTTTCCTGTAAATATTTTGTAAATATATTGCTAAACATTGTAAATATTTTCAGCCTGAACCGAACCCTTACTAGACCTTCAACCACACATCAGTGAATCACATGGGTGAATTTGTTTTTGAACAACTTCATAATTTCAAACCTTCACCCATAGAAACTCAGCTGTGATTGGTCAGTATACTCAAACACACAGTTAAAAACATTCTGTGTGTAGCCTTCTGCGATATCAAAGGTTATGATAACAATAACCGGTAATATATAATGAGCAGCCCTTCACTGGATGTCTCCAGCAGCTGGACACAGTAGAAGCGGACTCACCTGGAGGAAGGTAATTGCAGTAGCCGCTGGAGTTCACCAGCACGTTGGTCTTAAAGGTGGAGTCGAATTCATCGTCGGCACTGTGGGAAAACAGACAAGTTAAAAAGTACAGACGGATAAACGTTCCAAGCAGGATGCTAAAGAAGATTAGATTAAATTCTGAGTTTAGCCTGTGAGAAAACACACAGCGGCTACGGCAACGGAACCATTAGGAGAACGGCAGCACAAAACTTCTGTACGTTTTCCCTACTTTCTGCCAATTAAAGGAATATTCCAGGTTTTTTTTTTTTTTTTTTTTGCAACATAATCTCTTTCTTCTGCATCTGCAGCATTCAGTGAATTACAATGAATGGCAATTTCAGCTTGTCTTCCTGCAATTAGAGAAGAAAAGACAACCTCACGACTACAAAAATGCCTGCAACTGCATTGGCTTCTATTATAAATGTGTTTTTAGTCAAAGGGCTTTCTGGCCTGGGAAAATGAGTTGAAAATATTGTCTGTTGTAACTGCCGGCATGTTACAGATGCAGCAGATAGAGATGAGGCTGATAAAACGCTGGAATATTAAGGCTTAAGTCAAATCTAATCAGTTATGCTGTAGTGGGGAAAATATTACATGTTGGTAGTGCTGCAGGACCGGCAGTGCCCTCAGTGCTAAAAAAACTTCAAAGGAAAATATTAGAATTTGTTTTTTTTAAACAAGGCCATTAATACAGAGTAAGGATTTTATGTACGTCAATATACATAAAAGGAGACCCCTCCTTGTATGTATGTGTGTGTGTGTGTGTGTGTGTGTGTGTGTGTGTGTGTGTATACATACAGCTCCAGAAAAAAATGAGAGACCACTGCAATTTATTTTAAAAACAATCATCTCTGACAACCATTCCATTCCAGTGTCTGTTAAATTCCTCCACAAGCACCTCATTCTGCTTTATGAGGTACTGATTACTGATCACCTGAATCAGATCTTATTTAATGAGGAGAATTATAAAAACCCACTGCTGTAATCAACACTCTCCTCTCACAATGTGACCAGTTGGATGGCAAAACACTACTAGAAGTACGGCAAAGGTAATTATTGCCATTTTGTTTAAGAGTGAACAAGAGATTTGTTTTCTTTGA
>JBBPCZ010071803.1:0-11993 GCA_037974445.1 Brycinus macrolepidotus | reverse complement strand
ATTAATAAGAATAAGAACAAGTGCTTAAAAGATTCTGACATCTTGATGTCTGCAGTGGCATGTGATTACAACACACTACCAATGATATCAAGCCTGTTATTCAGCAGGGCAAGAACAACAGAACACAGACATTATGGACAAATAACAGACTGATAAACTAATACAGTTAGATGAAATACTAAAAATATATATATATATATATATATATATAAATATATATATATATATATAGAGAGAGAGAGAGAGAGAGACCGTTTGTCTTGCCTCGCCCTAGTTCTTTGTATGTTTGAGCCTGAATATATATTATTTGCTTATTCTCCTCTTTAACATTAGCAATTAGGATTAGCATAACATTCAGCCTAACTCTTAGTTTTGCCAGTTTGTCTTCTGCTGTTGTTTTCCTGTTGTTCAGCCAAGCCTGGATTTTCCCCCCATTCACTTTCCAGCTCTGTGTCAGTGTCTCCATTATTCTTTGCTTTATACTCTGTTGTTCATTTTTATTATAAAAACTAGCTTGCATCTAGATCCACCTTCCTCCTGCTCTTCCCATGTTCTCACACATGACTTGTTGTTCTCTTCTTAGTTATATAAGTCAGTGGTAAAATTGAGTCATAACAGATACTGAATTGTGATTTGTTCTAAGCATTTGTCAGACAGAGGTAGTTTTATCATATTTTAAATAAGTGAAATTAGGCAGTTTTTAGCTTTGCTCTCTCTGGGTGGGTGAGATGGTCTTCCCTTTACCTCATCACTCAGCATGAGTGTTTGCAATCTGAAGTGACAGAACTGGTGATTAGTATCCTCCTCCAAGCGTGTTGAGCTGTCCAGTGACATTGCATTAGCCTTAGTTCAAAAAGACACTAGCCTTCACCTTCCCACATTAGTAGCTTTGTGAGATGGAGAATAGTTAGCCAAATGGGGGTGAACTGGAAATGACAAAAAAAGGAATAGTATGGCACATCAAAACACCTCTCCACCCACACCCTGTCTCTCTAGCCTCAGAACACCTAGCCTCTTTATGTTTGTTTTTTACTTTTATTTTACGTACTATATTGATTCCATAGGAAATTACTGGAATTGAATTGAAATGCTGAGAACTCATCAATTCAATTTTATTTTTATAGCACTTTTTACAGCCAAGTTGTCACAAAGCAGCTTTACAGAATCCAGGTCCGAGCCCCTAGTGAGCCAAAGGCGACAGATGCGAGGAAAAACTCCCTCAGCTGGTGGAAGAAACCTCGGGAGGATCCAAAACACCAAAGGGGAACCCATCCTCCTCTGGTCGACCTGGAGGGAAAGGAAAAGAGAGTCTCTATTGAGAACCCATTCACCTGAGTGAAGCAGTGTTCACCTGACAGTGGCACCCGGGGAGCAGTGTGTGGGGCCAGTAACTTGCTCAAGGGTACCTCAGTGGTGCTACTGACAGTCCTGGGATTCAAACCCATGACCTTCCGATTGCAGGGGCAAATCCAGCTGTCCATATATAAACATTTTGCAAGCATTGCCTCCATTAAGAAACAGCCAGCATCCCCATCCCCAGTTTTTCTAATGTATCAACACTAATGTCTCTGATGCCTAAGAGGCCTAAAAGAGTTAACGCTCATGATCATCTCAAGTTCACTGCTAAGATACTTTGTTTAGCAAATAGTTACACACCATCCCTACCGGGAAACACACAGAGCCAAAGTGAAGTTATACAGAGGCCAACTGTGCTCAACCTACCAAAAGGAGAGGAGTTAATAATGACCTATCAGGCAATAATGGGAGGTTTTACTCATTACATACTTAAATTATAAACCTTGCTCCAGATAATGATCTTAAGCATGCAGTGACTGTGGTTAAGGACACAAGAGAAAACAGTGTAAGTCATTTTTACACACCAATACACATGAGATGACCTTAGAATTACATTTTTTTCATGTAGCAAATATCAGAATGGGTGTCTTAAGCTTGAAAGGCTAATGATGCCTCCATAGAGAAATCTATATGTAATGGGTGAGCATACACAGTAGCTGGAGCTGTAAAGACCTGGCCTGAAGGGGGCACTCAAAGACATTCTCAGCAGTCTTAACCTGCAGACTTTGTATAAAACAAACTTTTGTTTCTTTTCACTTTGCTTGCCGTTCTTTATGTCTTCCCAATCTATGCAATCCTATGTTATGTTAATGCCTACAGAGTTCATTTAACTCCAGGGGGACACTGTAAGAGGTAATTTAGCACTGCAGATTGTGCTGTTGATGGATTGTTGTGGTTTCTTCCAGGTATCAAGTGTCTAGCATAACCACTAAATGTCTTAAACAGCAGCTACAGAGCAGGGGCACACCTTCAGGGTGGTACAAGTTAATGCGTGGAGTGATTTTATGACATATGGGGTTACATGAAAGATGCGGGGCCTTCCTCTAGTCTACTGCTCCATCTAGTGTTGACAAAATTCATCACATAGAATGCATTAATGCAGCTCAGATAAGAAAAAACTGATAGCTATCTAATATGCATGAACGTGTTGTGAAAACTGTAAGACAACAAAGGTGCATTTGTATGAGGTAATATCTCACTTGGAATGTGAACCTTCAATAAAATCCTCTAAGAAGGATGCTGGTTCCACTGAAAAAACAAACAATCATTAGGTAAATGTTGCGTTGGGTTATGGAGACGGGTCATTAGTTCAGCGAATCAACAAGAGAAAAACGATTAAAAACAAAAACAATGCAGTTCTTCTTGAGTGTGACTCTTTGTAAAATAGGCAAAAATATTGACTTCTCTGCCTCAAGCTGTTAAATCTGAAGAACCCATTTGAATACCCATAATCATTAAAAAAGTGTATATATGTAAGTTGATATATTTTCTTTTTTTATATGCAACCAGCAACTGAAAATCCCATCTGACCTGGAAAAATGCAATTCAGTCATTTTGTACCTTGATTTAATAATTTAATTAATAATTATGACAGCAAGGTCTACATTTTTGAGTGTGTTCCTTTTGGAACATGGGTTGATACCAACAGAAAACTATAACACTATGTAAAAGAAGCATTCCGTTTAAATAGCACACATATACTGTTTAAATCACACAATTTCAGCAGTTTCTGTACACTGGAAGAGTAATTCATAGTAACTATGAGACAATGAAAGTAGATAGATAGATAGACAGACAGACAGACAGACAGACAGATAGATAGATAGATAGAGAGATAGAGAGACAGAGTATGTTAAACTCCGCAGCCCAATACATGGACACTTCATATCTTGAAGTGCATCTCCATTATATCACAGTGAACTTTAGGTCAGTCCTGGGCAGCTAAACTGCAGAGTTTAACATGTGACTAAAAACCTCAGTTAGCTAATGAAAGGCCTAATAATTACTTGATGAGGTTAATCAGGTGTGTTGAGTAAGGGACAAGATTACCATTTCATGTGGAAGCTAAAAACCAGGTATTGCAATAAAGTAAAGTGGCCCTTTATAATAACGTGCGAACACACCACAGCACACAGTGTGAAGAGTGTGAAATTCTTTCTCTGTATTTAACCCATTCACCAAGTGAAGCAGCGGGCAGCCAGGAACACAGCACCCGGGGAGCAGTGTGTGGGGACAGTACCTTGCTCAAGGATACCTCAGTGATGACACTAGCAGTCCTGGGATTCAAACCCACGACTTTCTGACTGCAGGGGCAACTCCCTAACCACTAGGCCACCAGCAGCTGCTATCTAAGCTAATGGCTTTTCTGGGATAAATCGACCTGTTGCACACCTGCCGTCCCGCTCCTCTGAGAGTTACTGGCCCTTTAACCAATGATATAAAATCATGTTGTTTTATTTGTTATGGTCTTTTCTATACACGTAAATAAATGGCCATTGACATGATGCTGTATAGCAATGGAATCTGAACTTGAAGTCCAAAAAGCTAACTTACTTACTTACTTACTTACTTTTTCTTTCTTTCTTTCTTTTTCTTTCTTTCTTTGTGCATAGTAAACCGGAATACACTGTACTGTAATTTCCACTATATGTGTTCAAGGAAAACACATTAATCAAGACTGTGTTCAGTGGGCTTTATGCAGTACACACCATATAAACACACACACACACACACACACACACACACACACACACACACACCTATTTAGACATGGGTTAAGACACCCACACATAATGAATGAGACACCTTTTAATCTGTCAGCTTCAGATTTGAAGATTACACCCGAGATTATAAAGCAGTGTAGAAACTGGCATAAACAAGCAGGCAAAGGATCACATTCATTCATCTAAACACATTCTTGGAAAATAGTCACTGTTGGATAGTACACAAACATTTTTTTTCTTTCTTCTTGCCTTCCCCTCATACTGTAAAGCTTGTGAGCGTTGAGGAACAGAGGCTGTTGGCTGTTTTTAGCCCTCGGCTTAATTATCCTCTCTCACACATCTGTGGAAGATTCCTCACCATGCCCTCAAATACACACAAGCACCCTCTTCCATACACCTCTCTCATTTTACCAGTTCATCCTGTCACTGCGGACCATTTCAGACTGATCACAGAGCTCCAAATGAGAAACACATCCTACGGACAGTTACACATCCAATATACTGTACTTTGTTAAAACTGTTTTAATGTTTTACAGTGTTTTACATTTACTGTTCAGAGAGCATCTCCTCTCCTAATGCACCTCTGTCTCCTTGCACTACTCTCTACGTTATCATTACATATATTATTATATTTTAGCATTTAGTACTCTCGTCTGGTTCTCACACTGTCCTGAAACTTGAGTGTGTCCTGGTATTGTAAGTCGCTTTGCATAAAAGCGCCTGCCCAATGAATGTAATGTAATGTAATTATGAATGTAGATGTTTTTTATTCTCAGATCATTTATATTGTTTGATATTGTGTTATTTGAAATTAGTGGATGTGGTGAGAATGTAACTTGTCTCTCTTAAAACGAGCGATTAAGTATGACAACTGTTCTAACTGCTTATTAATGCTTTTTCTCTGATGATCCAATGAATCTTCAATTATGTGGATTATGTGACCTACCACATATTGTTTGGTAAAGGTTGGAGGAACATGACTAAGAACTTGATGTCCTGGCCTCTAAATTCATAAAATCTCAATACAATCAACAGTCTCAGGGATGTGGTGGATCAGTAGGTCTGCAGATGCATGGCAGCTCTACCTTGAACCTTACAGGACTTGGTGCTAACGTCTTGGTGCCAGATACCACAGCACACCTTCAGAGGTCTTGTGAAGTCCATGCCTCATCAGGTTAGAGCTATTTTAGGGGCCTGTGAAGGACCAATAGCATATTTGGGAGGTGGTCATGATGTTTAGGCTCAACAGTGAACAGTTATTTAGGGAGTAAAATTTGTGTACTCACACAGCTGGGTAAATACTGATCTCTACTATTCGCAGTAACAGACTCCTAACCACCATTTGTGTTTTAGTAATTCACTTAACTGTAAGTTATTGATGTATAGTATTAATACCCAAGCATTTGTGTACATAACATAGTGTATTTCATGTTGAGTTTTTTTTCTTTCTGCTGAGCTTTTATTGGATTTAGTTACACTTTGCATTTTATATTGATCTTGTCTCTATGCATTCATTACATAAGCAAGTTCCTCTGGGATCAGTGAAGTTTTCTGATTCTAAAATTATAGAAATAAATGAGTTTCTTTTTTCATTTATACATCTTGAATTTTCTAATTTTGGAATGTACTTAGACTTTACAGCATCAGCTACATCACAGAACTCATATCCTAAGGCTTCTATTTGTGATATTCAGGACAAAATGATAGGAAGCTGACGTCTTACAGAGCAAGGAGGTTTTCTAGAAAGGACATCCGGTATGTTGTCACCGAAAGCCCATCACTCTTCTACACTCTTCTTACTCTACATCCTGCTATCAGTGAGGAGAGCTAGGCCTCGCCCCTGGCCAGCCACCGGCAATGACCCAAAACGGGGAGGGGAACATGGGCTTCCTTCCTAAAGAGCAGCACAGACTTTCAGAAACAGGGGCTTTGAGTGATGGACGGCTTCAGTGAGGGGGCAACAGTGTTTACAGAAAACAGAGGTGTGTCAGTGCCTTTCCTTCCATCTTTCCTGATGATGAACGCAGATAAAGGACGGAAATGGAGTGAGTAACAGACCAAGAACAATTCTGTTCGCCTTAAGGCCATTCCCACAGCCCCCAAGTTCAGAGTTTTGCGAGATTATCTAACTATGACCACAAAAGCATGTTGAAACTGTCCCTGTATAGTCAGTAGACAGTGTCAAACACAGCTCTCTTGTAATCTAATCAGTATTTGAAGCAGGACCAGAATCAGAAAATTTAATTCATCCCGGAGGAAACTGCTTATGCTGCGACTGTACAGAAACACAGAGACACAGAGACAAGAACAATATAAAATATAAAGTCTACATAAATACAGAAAATACTCAATATGAAATACACTATGTTATATACACAAATGTTGGGTATTAATACTATAGTTACGTAACTTACAGTTAAGTGAATTACTAACAACACAAATAGTGGTTAGGAGTCTGTTATTACACACAGTAGAGATCAGTAGTAGATCAGTAATATTGACAGAAGTAGTGATATTTCACATGGTAAGACTATTGTACATAATAATAATATGTTGCACTTAATGATAATGTTTTAGCACCCGATAAGAACATTCCATGGTGCTGGTATTGGTACACTGTAGACTATTGCACATAATAATAAGATAATAATCCACATAATGATAATGATAATAATATAAACCCAAATGTGTTTGTTTCATTTAGAACCACATG
The DNA here is from genome assembly GCA_037974445.1 of Brycinus macrolepidotus. Lineage (NCBI taxonomy): Eukaryota > Metazoa > Chordata > Actinopteri > Characiformes > Alestidae > Brycinus > Brycinus macrolepidotus. The sequence goes on along the minus strand of JBBPCZ010071803.1, from coordinate 5,201 downwards.
GATCTGTAATGTATTGTGTAATCACCTGACTATCATTCATATCCATATTCTATTCTGATGTTTTCACCAGCAGTAATGTACGGTGGCCCTGAAGTGCAAACCACACCAACAAATTACTAATGGGAAACGGTAGTGGTGCAAAGTTAGAAGTTTAATTACATTTGGCAGTAGCATGAAAGTAGTGTCACTATTTTCTACATCACATAACCTTTCAGGGGTGAAGCTATTTTATCTACCAGAATCAGAATCAGAATCAGAAAACTTTATTGATCCTGGAGGAAACTGCTTCAAGTAGTAGGGTAATGTTGAAATTATTCTACTTAATTTGCAGAGCATATAGTTAAACGATTGTCATATATTCTTCTTTGCTGAGTGGACTTTGCACTTATAAATAGGAACAAAAAAGTATGCCGTCTTTAGCATGAGAGGTCTGAAAAAGTGTAAAATAAAGATGTCACTAACTTCTTGTTGGAATTTGCAGTAATTAAAGAATGACCTTTTCACATCATTGTGATTCAGTTTTGGTCCATTCCTCTTGGCAAACTGTCAACAATTGTGTCAAGTTATTAGGATCTCTTTGGTAGACTCAAAGTCCTTTATACATTTCCAACCAGAAGTGATATTGAGATACACCATACCCTTACTTTCACCAAAACCGACGTATTTTGATGGTATGTTTGGGTTTGTTGCCTTGTTGAAACATGCACATTCTCCTCTTTCTAAGTCAATGAGATTAAATTATGCAGTAATATGTCTCAATACATTGTTCCATTCATGTTTCCTTCAGTGTGTGATGTGTAATGTCTCAGTGCGGTTTGCAGATAATGAATTTTTATGAGGTTTAATATAGTACAGCAGTAAAAATATCATCAGTGAACCAACAAGACTAAAAGTGTTCCTTCAAAGGTTAACACCTACAGAGAAATTCACCAGTACCTGATTGGAATATGCCAGTAAAAGAGTTTGATATGCCAGTAACTAAGTGAAATATGCCAGTAACTGAGTGGAATGTGCCAGTAATAGAGTATATTATAGTCAGTAATTGAGTTAACTTTGACAGTATCTGAGCAGATTATTAATTTAGAAACTGTTAATGGGCTTCAAAACACAATCCCTTCTCTGAAAAGTCTGAAAAACTACAGTAAAACAGCCATCTCATTTGTTATAATACTATTAGTAGCATGTTACAAAAACAGCCTTGCCAGTATTGGAATTATCCTATAATGCAGCACACAATGATGTAAACTCTCAAACCCTATTGACCCTTCACTAAACTCTGCCTCTTTGCTTACTGTTGCCACATCTGACAAACTTTGAGCCAGGCATGCCAACTACGGACTTTTCACTGGCATTCATGAAATTCTTGGCAATTTTTAGAGAAAGGAGCAATAAACAAAAAGACAAAAAGACCTCCAGTACACCTTACATTGAGATCTCTTGGCGGCCTATAGATGAGTGCATATGGATCAGTCCAAAAGAGAAGCATCATCAAATAGGGATTAATGGAAATAAATTTTTGAACTGGTAATTCATTTACATTTGGGTCACACTTTTGTTTACCATGTGGTAAGTACTTAGTATTTAGCATCCAAAAATGCAGAACTTACAAGAAGTAGAACAAGAAGTAGTCATGAAGAAACTTAAATGTAGCAAGCTATTTTTTTTTTTTACCAGGTAGCTAGTAGTATAGCTATCCACATTTCTATGAAGCGTAGCTTTCATGTAGCTAAGCTGGTGGCTCAGCTGCTACTTTTTTAAGCAGTTTGTCCAACATTGTTCACTGGTGCAAGCGAATTTCTTCCTACATGAAATATAATGGGAGAGCTTGGATGTGTTCTTAAAGGTCTAGTGAAATTCAGAGCTAATTTTGAAAGATTAAACAGATCAGGGTCTTGGTGAAAGCACAGGAGACATTTGGAAAGTTCGCTGACCTGCTGCTTATGTTTGAAGCTTTTCTAATTTGTCAATAACTAACCTTTGACTAGCACTGCATGGTCAAAAAAGAAAAAAAAAAAAAAAAAGTGAAAGTAGGCCTGTTTATTCCAAATTAACCTCAAAAATTTAATAGAAACTGAATGAAAACCACCAAAGCTTGAGTAGAGAACAGGAACTGCAACCATAAACTATGTTTGTCGTACAGGGTGGAGACAGTGAGGAACTTTCTCTTTTTTAACCTTGCCATTTTTGTGTTAGTTTACTTTATCTGATACTGCACTAGCTTGCTCATAGGCTGGTCTTCTGAAGCATGGTGGAGCTCCTCCTGATTGAAAAAGCAGAACAGAGGAACAAAACTGAAAACCAAACATGTGGGAAGAACCGAGACTTTTCTTTGTGGCTGTCTATATTTGGGCCCAAGCTCCCTAGCCCTCTCCCGTGTTTTGCATAGTGATATAGCTTTCAGACTGGGTCTGGCTGAAAGACTGAGCGAGAAAACAGGAGACCACACATGTCAAAAACCGCACGTGCCACAGTTGCACTCCAGAGTATGTTTTATGGAAGAGAGCTACTGTGACATTTGTTATATATTGCAGATACCATGCGGATGTGGGCCTTTTTTAGCACATATATGGCACTTCTGGACCATTGTTGGTGATGGCAAACTATACATTAAAACACGCTAATTTGGTCCACATGTCTTAGAACAGACCTGGGCCATTTTTGGATGACATATAACAGTATGTTGGCCTATGTAGCATTTTTTCGATAACTGGAAACAAAAACAATAGCTAGACCAGCACTGCATTAATGTTAAATGTCCTTGATTAGAATTCAATTCAAACTCCTGCTTGTTTGGAGTTTAAACTGTCCAGTCTGACTTGCATCAGGCGTGTTGAGGTAGAGGTAGGTTAGCTGAAATAGTGCAGGGCCGAGGCACTTCCCAGAACTGGATTTCATAACCATGGTACCTTAACCTCACATGCTATGCATAGTTTTATGTCAGTTCCAATTCCCAATCCCAGTCCTGTGACCCAGTCTTTTTCCTTACTCTACACACCTGACCTGGATCATGGGGAGCTTTAAGTTGATTGGTTAATGACTTGAATCATTCATACTAGACATTTTTATGAGACAAAACACAAAAAAATATGCACAGTGTGGAGTCAGCAGGACTGATTTGAAACCTCTCCTCTAATGCAATTGACTCTGTTCCAAAAGAATCTGATAATCAGATGTGGAAGAAAAAGAAAAATGCTATGCAGTGGAGAACAGTAATTAAAATGTGTATGGATGCAAAAGTAAATATTGATTTTCTAAGTAAGTAAGTAAGTAAGTAAGTAAGTAAATAAATAAATAAATAAATGGATAGATAGATAGTTATTGTGGTTAAGTCATGGGTCATTTCTGGTAATGCTGGTCTAAATGTGGCCAGGATGCAGCCCTCTAATAGGCGTATGCTGGTTGAGGTTCAGCAACCACATCTGGCCCTGTTCTGTGACCTCATTTGCTATGTGGGCTGCGGTAAAGGCCGCACACTCATATCAGCTTTGCTATCTGGGTGGTTGCTGTTAATATCTAAGACTTGTTACATCAGTGACTACATGGAAAACAGTGAGTTATTCTGAACTCCTAGAAATGTGTAATGAAAGTTTGATTTTGTATGCAGGTCCTGGGCATTTCAGAGATCAAAGATCCAAGTGTAGCCGACTTCAGGAACGACCTTTTAAGCAGAAATTCATTTACACACTCTTCCAAATGCTTTATAATAAATGTTGTTCACAGTTGGACACCTTTGTTTTAGATCTTGCCATTTTTCAGTTTTCAGTTTTCAAGGAGGAGCTGAAAAAAGCCCTACCTGGGTAATAATAAATCCACACATTTCATACCCTTAGAATATTCCATAGGATATGACATACAGAGAGATGGACAGGTGTGCTTCCAAAGTGTTTGACACCTAAGTTCTGCAGCCACTAAAATATGACACAAAACTGCAGTACATAGAGTGTGTCTGTATTCCTTAACTCTTGTGAAAAAATATTATTTATATGTTGTGCTATTCATTTTCACATGAACCACATGAACAGACCGTCCCTCCAAAACTCCAGGCCACCGCTTTGACACGATAAAATAAAATGATTATGTGCTTAAGGTTATCTCTTAGGCACCTCGTCTTCAGTGGTGGATCTGGAGAGTTTCTCTGTTCTTTTTTTTAAGAGATAATGAAACTATCGGCACAATTTCAGCAATTACTGAATAGAGGTTTATGTAGCAGCAATGTACCTGACTTATTTTTCTCTCCACATGCACACACACACACACACACTCAGAGTGGTGAAGGCACACAGTGAGTTTAGGCCATGTCTAGTGGGTGTATTTATAAGTTATGACGCCCGCCTAGCTTTGCATGCCACAGATGCTTCGGGTCTTACCAGAACAGCAACCAAAGGCCAGCCGCATTCCTGAAACCCACAACATCACACACACAAAATTACACGCTGACAGTCTCAGTCACTGTCAGTGTCGTTAGAACTGTCAGCCTCTCTCTGTCTCTCGCTTTTTCTTTTTTTTTTGCTCTCTGATATTCAAGCACAAACACGCTAAGAGTGGACAATATGGCAAAAATATAATGTCATGATACCGCATGTTACACAGAACGGATCGCAATATAGATATTTTTTTGTTTTTTTAACAATATCAGAAAGAACTCTGAGCAACAGAAGAGCTACATTTCAAAAGATTGATTGATACAATGACATGTTTTTATGTTATTAAAAAACATGAATGATTTACTGATGAAAGATTGAACAAAAGGTGACGTAGATGAACAAATTAACAGCAAAATGGCCTCATTGAAATGTGGAGACGTCAAGCACGTAGTTGGATGTAATTGTGTAACAATTTATTAACAAAAGAACGTGAAACAGGAAACTACATGAAAAACTATCAAAACATTGAACTAACACAGGGATGAAACAAAATAAAGCAAAACGAGATTGGGGTGGAAAATACATAAACATGAACACAGGGGGGGGCAAAAAAACAGAGCAAGAAGAGTCAAGCAAAAACACCAAGAACTAACAAAACTAGACAGATATGTTGCAAACATATATATATATATATATTAGTGCTGGGAAAGTTAACGCGTTAATATCGCGTTAACGCATGATTTACTTAACGCAGACAATTATTTTATCGCGCGTTAACGCAGTATTTTTTTTTTTTTTTTTCAACTCTTTTATTTTGAAAGTTTGTTTTTTTTTTGT
>JBBPCZ010071793.1:0-11994 GCA_037974445.1 Brycinus macrolepidotus | reverse complement strand
TCAGTAGTGGTGCTTGTGTATTAGACCAAATCTATGATGTTACTGATGGTAAAGCACTACCTCTCATGTTCTGTGATTTAAATAAATAAGTAATATTTAGATCAGTGAGCATTTTGTAAAAGTGCTGATAAACAGTAAATGTTTTTGAACAAACCGAGAACCAGACTCAGATTTAGCAGGACCTGTAATAGTGTTAATTAACTGCTATTACAGATATGTCCTTGTATCATAAATTGATGATACTCTGGCATTAATGTTACTGCATCTTCTCTCTACAGGCTGCTGAAAAGTGATGCTGCAGAGAAAGCCTACAGTTATCTTCATAAAATCCTGTGTAAAGACCACTTACTGCAGAGGGAGCTGGATGTGAGCACAACTGAACCAAAGAACATCCCAGTTGAGCATCTGTCTGCTCTACTGGAGGATCCACACTGCAGACCAGAGAAACTAACGTAAGCAAATATCATAATTATATAAATTGAAATTGACAGATTTATATAAATTATATAAATTTAAACTGACTACAGATTGGTCATGAATTTTTGTTTACTATCTACTATCTAACAACAGATTGGTCATGAATTTTCATGTACTATCTAACTATCAGTGTACAATCGAAGTGTATCATTGAAAAGAAACCCTCCCCTCCCTCCTCGTCTCTGTATGTGTTCCTATTCTTCTGCAGGCTTTATAAAACAGGCAGTGTAACAGGTGAAGGTTGTGCTGCTCTGGTTTCTGTTTTGGTTTCTACCCCCTCACACCTGAAAGTGCTGGATCTAAATGAGAATAAGCTAGAAGAGTCAGGTCTGATGGAGCTCTGCAATCTACTGAGGAAACCTGACTGTAAACTGGAGAAACTGAAGTAAGCAAAATTTCATACAAGGATTAATTTAATGTCTTTAAGTGCAGCAGCATTTTGATTAATCTAAATTTATAATGAGACTGATGGCAGTTAAGTGGCACCAGTCATTTCTATTTTCAGTCAGTTTTGAGTATTGATGGTATTATTATGTAGAGTTTAATAAAGGCATTTTTTGTTAAGTCACCAATTTCACTTTTATGTTTATGACAGAATTATGTTAATTTTTAAACCTTGTTATTTATGCTTTTGAATATATCTTTTTTGTGCATATATAGATAATTAAAGTCAAAAGACCTGTCTGACTTTGAAGTGGAAACATGCACAAGTCAAATAAACAAGTTTTTTAAAAAAAAGAAATTTATTTTCTGATAAATTAACAACAGATCTATTCAAATTAATTAGAATTAGCCTAATTAAAAATTTATTGATTGAAACACTTGCCTATCACATACAGTAAACTCCCTACATGTGCAGGGGTTACGTTCCAAGAGCACCAGCGAATTGTGAAAAAGTGCAATGTGGTGAAAAAAATGTCTAAACATGCCTATTGTTATAGTGTAAACAACTAAATATGCCCCCAGATATGCTCCCAAACATGCACAAGTCAAATTAACAAATCTTTTTTTGAAAAAGAAATTTATTTTCTGATCAGTTAACAACAGATCTATTCAAATTAATTAGATTTGAATTAGCCTAATTAGATATTTATTGGCTGAAACACTTGCCAGTCATATATACTTAGATATAATAAAAATGTATATTTTATGAATCAGTATTTTTTTATTTACACTTTACACTTTAAACTGTACACTTATTTAGCACTTAGATTTGAAGGTGACTTCCATGTCTGTTTTGTAAACATGCTTTATTAATAAAGTCCCTGATTGTGAGTGACATCATACACCTCGAGGTACAGAAAAATTCAGAAAATGTACTGATTCATTGTGTTTTCTGATTTCATCATTCTGCTTCTAGACTCTGTAACTGTGACATTAAAGAGGGAGGATATGCTGCTCTGGCTTCAGCTCTGAAATCAAACCCCTCATCACACCTGATGGAGCTGGATCTCAGAGGGAACGATCCTGGAGACACAGGAGTGAAGAAGATCATCGAATTACAAAGCAGTCGAGACAGTAAACCGAAGACACTCAGGTGAGCTATTTTTACCTTTGGTGCAAAAGTTTAGATAGAACTCATACAAAAGATTTTTCTGATACAAATCATTTCCATTAGTAAAGTTAATTTCATTTCTCTGCAGGCTGTTGAGTGGTGATGCAGAGAAAGTCTGTGAATCTCTGACTAAAGTTCTGGGAACAAACCCCTTACTGCTGACAGACCTGGATCTGAGTGGGAAAATACAAGGAGACTCAGAAATGGAGAAGCTCTCTGAACTACTGAAGGATTTACACTGTAGACCTCACAAACTTAAATAAGAGTTTATAAATGTGGTTAGCAGCATGTTGTATCACATTGTGAGTGTTAATTCTTTTAAATGCTGTGCATGCATGTGTATAAATATATGTGTGTGTGTGTGTGTGTGTGTGTGTGTGTGTGTGTATGTGTTGTACATTGTGATATTAATTAAATTCTGTGCCATATACAATTTGTTATTGTAATATTTTATAGAACATTGGGCTTGGAATCACCTTTAGGATTTTATTATAGTGAAAAGCTTAAATTATTTTAAAACTTCAGTGTATTAAAAAAACTAATACATGGAAAAAGGTTTCTTATCCTTACACAAAGTAAAAAATGTACTGCGTTCTTTCTACAGCAGTGTATCAAGATGAATGGAGTACTACTCCATTCTATTTTCAGCTGCAGATAATTTCTTTTTTGTCTTTTCTTTTTGCACTCTTCTTCTACAGAGTACAACAATAAAATGGGAGGATTTTACCTGGATTGGGTTTATTTTAGGCAATACCTGATCTATTCAAATATGCCTGGACATCACTAAATTTAATACATATGGCAGTAAACATATAACCCAGTTTTAGACATTTTTCAAGTCTGTTTTAAAACTTTTAATGATCCACAATAAACTGCTTTTTTCCTCCTCTGCTTTTGTTTTCAGGCTGAATAAATGCAGTATTACAGAGAAAGGCTGTGCTGTACTATCATCAGCTCTCTGTTCAAATCCATCACACCTGAGAGAGCTGGATCTGAGTGAGAATAAACTAGGAAACTCTGTCTGTAAAATGTGTGATCTACTAAAGAATCAAAACTGCAAACTTGAAAAACTAAAGTTAGTATTCATTACTATTACATTAACATTAAGAATCCATAAAAAGCTCAATACAGCATTTGAATGTATGTTTTTAATGATTACATTCTCCTTTTCCTAGGCTTTCATTCTGCAGCATAACAGAGCAAGGATATACTGATCTGGCTTCAGCTCTGAAAACAACCCCATCATCACAGATGGTGGAGCTGGACCTCAGAGGGAATGATCCTGGAGACACAGGAGTGAAGAAGCTCACAGATTTAGAAAACGGTCCAAAGACACTGAGGTATATATTTGAGCAAATGCGGGTATTTTAAGCTGACACATTTCAAACTCACACCCTGTGTTTACAAATGCTTAGAATAGTTTTTAAGAACATTTTAATATAAAGCTTACTTTGACAAGACATGTAGTATCAGATTGCTAAACCTTTCAACCCAAAATGTTAAAGGTTTTTATTTTATAAATAATGTGAATGCATTTTTCAATGCTGTGAATTATTTGCATACAAAATAAATAATTTTGAGCTTCTTTATTTTTTTATGGTATAGATTGTACTGCTTTATTTACAGACCTAGCTCTTAAACTTTATCATTTTACTCCTTAGAAGTGTTGCATTTAAAGACATGATAGTGAGACACATTTATGGACATTTTATACAATGACTAGAGGAACAGTGGAAATGTACTATGTACTATGTAGTATCAGGGAGAAACTTAATTGCAAATATTACATTATGGTGTCCAGGTAAGTTTAAACTGCAGCTGTAATGACATCAGCTAATGGTCTGTATTAAAATTAATAGGATCCAGAAATGGCTTTTTGAGAGCAAGTGCAACAACATCATTTTTGAGATTGGCTGAGATGCCATAGGTAGCAATACATACACTTCCAGGATGAATAATGAGTGTATTTGTCCTCATTCTGCAGGCTCTTGAAAAGTTCTGCTGCAGAGGAAGCCTGTGATTCTCTGACTAAAGTTCTGGAAACAAACCCCTTACTTCTGACAGACCTGCTGGATTTGAGTGAGAAGATTAACGGAGACTCAGAAATGGAGAAGCTCTCTGAACTACTGAAGGACTCACACTGCAGACCTAAGAAACTTATGTGCGTAATGTGATTTATTATTAATTTATTTTTCATTCATTATTTATTTTTTAAAGTGTTATACTGGATTTTACAAAGCATTTTTTTTCCTTTTTACTAATTATGAGTAATTGTTTCACTCATACCAACCAAGAAATTAGAAAAAACAAAATATTTGTCCTGTTGATTATAATCTCTCACATTGCTCTCTGTTTTCAGGATGAATAAGTGCAGTATTACAGAGAAAGGCTGTGCTGCTCTGTCATCAGCTCTCAGTACAAATCCTTCACACCTCAGAGAGCTGGATCTGAGTGAGAGTAAAGTAGGAAACTCTGGAGTGAACCAACTTTGCACTCTACTGAAAAATCCACAATGTGAACTGCAGAAATTGGGGTGAGTTCTAGTTGTCTCTCCTTTAAAAACACTAGTTACATGAACACATTGGTAGTAATGGGATCAAAATACATATATATATATTTCACATGACCAAAAGTATGTGGACACCTGACTATCACATCCTATTCCAAAACCATGGGTACTAATTTATTAACTTTCTTACTTTAAAATGGTGCTTTGGCTGCAGGTCTGCCATAATTTTCAGTCACTTATGTGAATCATAAACTGTGAAAAATTCTCTTTTTCTCATCCTCAGTTAGACAAAGGCAGTGAGTGATACAACAGAGGAAACCAGTTTCAAGCACTCTACGGCCCTGCTCTGTTTGTTTGAGGGGTGTACACTGTCCAGCTTCATTTCTGAGCTGTGGTTGTTTCTCAATGCCTCTATTTAGTAGGACTAGCACTGACAGTTAGAGGGTCAGATCTAACAGGGCACTTCAAAAACTGACTGTTGGCAAAGGTGGCATCCTATGACCTGTGCAGTGTTTAAAGTCACTGAGCTCTTCAGTACGACCAGTTCTACTGGCAGTGTGCGTTTGCAGGACTGTGCACTTGATTTTTCTACACATTTTATCAATGAGTGTGTCTGATAAGATAAGATAAGATAAGATAAGAAAGAACTTTATTTATCCCAAGGGAAATTCTTGTCATAAACATGCACATTGCAACAAGAGAAATAAAGATAAGACTGAGAGATAGGAGGGAAGGAAAAAAAATGATGCACCTGAACTGATTCATTAGGAGGGGTGATCACATGCTTTTGGCCATTCAGTGTATTTTTTCTTGTTTGTGTGTGTGTGTGTGTTGAGGAGGGGGTTTCACATTTAACATTTAACCTATCCAAGAACTGGCCAATCAAAAATTCAAAAGCACTAACATATCATCATGATGTTTCAGATAAGCTCAACGTATGTTCTCTCTTTAGGCTCTCATTCTGCAATGTAACAAAGGAAGGTTATGCTGCTCTGGCCTCAGCTCTGAAATCGAGACGCTCTTTACATCTGATAGAGCTGGATCTCAGAGGGAATAATCCTGGAGACACAGGAGTGAAGGAACTAACTGAGGTGTTTGTGCATTCAAAGAAAAAACTGAGGTGAGAAATGACTATTTCATTAATATCTATGCTAACAACATATTTATCTACTTCTACTCATTATGGACAATGAAATATCAAACTGAAAAAAAACTTAAGTGTATTATATTCAAAAGTTGCTTCCAATATCACAATCTGAGGGTGTTTTCACACTTGGTCCATTTTATCCTTTAAAGCGAACTCAGATCAATTAGTCAGCATTTTTAGGGCATATGTGAACACGCCAAACGAACTCAGACCCCTCTAAAGTGAACCGAACTGAGACCACATCGGGAGGTGGTCTCAGTCCGGTTCGCTTTAAGTTCGTGGCACGGTTCGTTTAATTCACGTGTTATGAATACAAAGTGTTCCGGGTTTGCTTCGACAGTTTTCGCTCTCTAGCCTTGCCGTAGGTGGATCACGTGGTACAGCCCAGGGAAACGAAAAGAATTTTATTTTATTTAACTGTAATAAACATAGAAACATGCCATGGTACAACTCCATACTTCAGACAAGTGAAAATGAGATGACAGACAACAGACAGTAAAGAAATAGACTAATAAATACAAATGAATAAATGATAATAAAAAAAATCTAAAAAACAAACAAATAAATAAATAAATAAAGGGGACCTAGAGATTCTTGATGATAAAAGTTTCTCTACCAAGTTGCAGAGCCTTGAAGCATTCTTGCTCTCCATCAGTTTCTGTGAAGAAAAATAGTAGCATTGATCTTTGTGGAAAATGTAGAAGTTTGGTAGAGCTTTTAATCATCTACTCTTATGTCGAAAAAAATTCCCAAGAATGGGGAACGTGAAGAAACGACGGCAGCAGGTTGGATGAGGAACTTAAGTATGAACAGAAAAAGAACTGAGGCCCCATCTGAGCTGAAGTGGACCAGAAAGAGAACCAAGTCCCTTTCAAATGAACTCACACTGTGAACATAAAAAGAACTGAGTTCCCTTTCTGTTGGTCCACTTTTTGAACCACTTCTGGATGGCTGAGTTCGGTTCCTTTAAAGAGGACTATATGTGAAAACACCCTGATTGACTGAGAAGTAATCTATCCATATTCATATAAAAAATAATCATTCCATTGAGCACCAGGTTCTGCGTAGCAGCTCACTTTACACTGAAGTTTAGCATCATGAGCTTTCTCCTTTCAAAACAGAAAACAGGTTTTATAAAATTATATTTCACAATGCATCCCATTTGGTCAGATTCTCAACCTGACCAAATGGAATATAGTCCCTATGTAAACTTTTCAGTGGGTAGCAGTGACAGCAGAACAACTTACATGATGCTCAGCAAACTGGGTGGAGCTATAAATGAATGTAATACAGACTACTTTATTTTTATTTATTTTGATTGATAATCTATAGTGCTTGCTTTTTGGTTTGTGTCTGTGACCGAATTTGTGATGGTAATGGTCGTAATGCACTACATATGTTCTATTATTTTACTTAACTAAGTAGTGTTTAGCTCAGTTTGCTTTTTGTAAAGGTGGTGATAAACTGTAACTAGATGTAGATTTGGGCAGGAACTGTAATAGAGTTAATGAACTGCTATAACAGATATGTCTTTGTATCACAAATTGATGACCATTAATGTTGCTGTATTGCTCTTCTCTTCACAGGCTGCTGGGAAGTGATGCTGCAGAGAAAGCCTATAGTTACCTTCATAACATCCTGCATGAAGACCCCTTACTGCAGGTGGGGCTGGATCTGAGCAAAACTGAACCAAAGAACATCCCGGTGAAGCAGCTGTCTGCTCTACTGGAGGATCCACACTGCAGACCAGAGAAACTTACGTAAGCAGATATCATAATTATATACATTTAAACTGATAGTATTTGTTTTGGCTACAGATTTGTAATGAATTTTTTGTTTACTATCTTGCAATCAGTGTAAAATCTAAGTGTATCATTGCTGTGTGACTCTGTCTGTGGTGTGTGTTCTCAAATCTGGTGCTGTATGTTTTATTTTCCTGCATCTATTTTTTTCCTTTTCTGCCATCCTTACAGCTTTGTTAATGTAGTGTTTAGCATATGAGTTATATGAGTTGTTTGTTATATATAAATATTTAAAAGAACCCCCCCCCCTCCCTCTCTCTGTATGTGTTTCTGTTCCTCTGCAGGCTGTATAAAACAGGCAGTATTACAGGTGAAGGCTATGCTGCTCTGATTTCTGCTCTGGTTTCTAATCCCTCACACCTGAAAGTGCTGGATCTAAATGAGAATAAACTGGATGAATCTGCTCTGACACAGCTCTGCAATCTACTGAGGAAACCTGACTGTAAATTAGAGAAATTAAAGTAAGTAGTATTTCATGTCTTTAAGTGCAGTGGGTTTTTGATTCATCTAAAGGTGTAATGGGACTGATGGCAGTTTAGCAGGGTAGGTCATTTCTATTTTCAGTCATTTTTGATGAATACTAATGGCATTATTATGTAGTGTATAATAAATGTGTTTTTTGTGAAGTCACCAGTTGAACTTTTACTTTAATGACAGAATTATGTTAATTATTTAAATCTTTATGAATATATACATTTTTGTTCATATAAGTCATATAAGTCCACTTTGAAGTGGATATATGCACTAGTAATAATTTTTGAAAAAGAAAATTCTAATAAAATTCTGACCAAGATTTCTCATAAATCCATAACAGATTTTGTGGGTCAACAACACTGATAATTACAGTATTGTAGATGTGCATGTTTATTAATTGTTTAACAGATTTTAAAAGTATTTCCCTGTCTGTTTTATAAATATGCATTATAAATAAAGTCCCTGATTGTGAGTGACATTGTACACCTCCAGGTAGGGAAAAATTCAGAAAATGTACTGATTCATTGTGTTTTCTGATTTCATCATTCTGCTTCTAGACTCAGTAACTGTGACATTAAAGGGGAAGGATATGCTGCTCTGGCTTCAGCTCTGCAATCAAACCCCTCATCACCCCTGACAGAGTTGGATCTCAGAGGGAACGATCCTGGAGACACAGGAGTGAAGAAGATCATGGAATTACAAAACAGTCAAGACCATAAACTGAAGACACTCAGGTGAGCTATTTTTACCTTTGGTGCAAAAGTTTTGATAGAACAGCTACAAAAGATTTTTCTGATACAAAATCATTTCCATAAGTAAAGTTAATTTAATTTCTCTACAGGCTGTTGAGTTGTGGTGATGCAGAGAAAGTCTGTGATTCTCTGACTAAAGTTCTGGGAACAAACCCCTTACTGCTGAGAGACCTGGATCTGAGTGGGAAAATACAAGGAGAGTCATCAATGAAGCAGCTCTCTGATCTACTGAAGGATCTACACTGCAGACCTCAGTCTTAAGTAAGATTTTATAAATGTGGTTAGTAGCATGTTGTATCACATTGTGGGTGTTAGTGTTTTTTTTAATAGTCCAATATTCAATATTTAAATTTAATATAACAATAATAAAATAGCATAATAGTAAATGTAGTAGTGTAACCAGGCGTGGGGCACAACGCAGACACCAGAGACAGTTTGTACAGGTGACTCAAGTGGCGTTTATTTAAGATAAGATAAGATGAGATAAGAGAAAACTTTATTAGTCCATCAAGTGGAAACTTTGCATTGCTACGGCAGAAAGTGGACAGAACAAAGGTAAGAGCAGCAAAACAATAGAATAAAAACTATACAACGCAATAGTATAAAAATACACTATACAAATAATACAAAAATATAAATATAGACATTTGTGTGTATGCAAATATATAAATACGTATGTGTAAAGCTATATAAGTATAAGCATGTATGTACACATGGGATATGTACGTATATATGTACATAGTGAAGATATATACATATCTATGAACACTGTAGATACATATACAGGTACACACTGGCGTGCCCTCAGTTATTTGGTAGCAGACATTGACAAAAACCATAAAAATGAACCAGACAGATTGCACACAAGAGAAATACTGTACAATATTTACAGGTTTTTGAGGAAAATTCGTGAGATGGGAGTGAGGATGGGTGTGAGGGGCTTGAACTTGGCTTAGCAAAAAAGCTTAAATTATTTTAGAACTTTACTTTGTGTTAAAAAAAAACTAAGACATGGAAATAGTTTTCTCATCCTCAATGTCATTTGAATGAATCACCATGTGCTGTGCTTTGCTCTTTCTACAGCGATGTTTCAGCTGCAAATAACGTCATTTTTTGGCTCCTTAATGATAGCGGAGTAAACAGAGTACAGAAACAAAAATGAAAGGATTGGCACTGGACCAGATTTATTTTAGGCAATACCTAATCCATTAAAATGGGCCTGGACATCTCTAAATGTAATCTATAGTAAAGAATAACACAGTTTTAGACATTTTATGACCTTGAATTTTGTCTGTGTCTATGACCTTGAAGTCTGTTTTAAAACTTTTAAATTCTTTTAATGATCCACAATAACCTTGTTTTTCCCTCTGCTTTTGTTTTCAGGCTCAATAAGTGCAGTATTACAGAGAAAGGCTGTGCTTCTCTGTCATCAGCTCTCTGTTCAAACCCTTCACACCTGAGAGAGCTGGATCTGAGTGAGAATAAACTAGGAAACTCTGGAGTGAAGCAACTTTGCTCTTTGCTGAAAGATCAGTGCTGTAAACTGCAGAGACTGGGGTGGGTTCCATTTGTTTTAAACATGAAAACATCTGTAACAGTGTGATTGCACAAAATGGAAACAAAATGAACACTGTGGATATATATACAGGTACACATTGGCGTGTCCTCAGTTATTTGGTAGTAGACATTGACAAAAAACATAAAAATGAACCAGACAGATTGCACACAGTAATATTTCACCCCAAAAATGTACCAGAAATATTGCAACAAGAGAATATTGCACAATATTTACAGGTTTTTGAGGAAAATTCGTGAGATGGGAGTGAGGATGTGTAGAGGGTTTTCTGTGTGGAGGGTAGTGCAGGGTCTGTGGAGTGATGGGGGAGCAGGGATCCAGCATCCTCAGAAGGAAAGCATGTAGTCCTCTGGGCCTGAGTCTGCAAACAGTGTGTGTGTATATATATATATTAGGGGTGTCAAGCGATTAAAAAATTATTCTAATTAATTACAAGCTCTCTGATTAATTAATCTAAATTAATCGCACACATTTACGTGCTGCGTGCTGCACGCGGCGTCTCCTATGTTTCACTCACACAAATCGCTGGGTGGGGGACGAAAATAATAAGTTGGGGTGCGAAACTAATGATTTTTAATAGTCGCCCCCTAATATAATGGTTCCAGTGCCCACGCATACAAGGCATCTCAAGCCTGGTATCGGTCTGTTCTGGCTCGAACCGCCGGGTTCGCTCCTAAACGTTTTGCGTTGAGGTGATATTTTACACGTGATGTACTCCATGACACAAAAATTCCTTATTGCATGAATTGCAGAGAACGGTCCTCCAATCAACCGTTCCATCTGACCGTTTTTTAAACGTAAACTTTCCGTTCACTGAGCCAAGCATCGCGATCTGGTCTTCATTCTACACCTGTGGCCAGAACGGGCCGGGTGCTCAAAGTAACCTGGTGCGATTAATCAGCGTAAATTTTTTAAACACGTTATTTTTTCTGTGATTAATTGATTGAAATTAACGCGTTAATTCGACACCTCTACTAATTTTGTTAAATTCCCATAAAAAATACAACTGTATAAAATTTTCCCGCGTGGAACTATCTCAAGTGTTTTGCTGAGTGTCAAACACAGTGTCCAAACGAAACGGCAGCGCATACCAAAGAAAACGCGCTTGCATGAATTAAAGTATAGGATATATATGGGGTAACAGTTCAGTGTACACAGGTATATGGCAGGGGTGTCCAAACTTTTTGCAAAGAGGGCCAAATTTGATAAAGTGAAGATACCTGGGGGCCAACAGTTCCTTCTGACATTTTTTAAACCACAAAAGTTACATGAAAATACACACTGTTATAAAACAATTTTCATGTCACAATTACCTTTATTTTTTAAATGGCAATGTAACCAAGTATAAGCCACTCAGGTAGACGTGAACAACTTTAAAAACAAAATTCTGCCTTTCATTTATATCTGGAGAGTCAGATAACATTGAACAAACTGTATAGCATACCTTACATTTCCATGAGTTTGATCAATATCTTTGCCTCATGAACATTTTAAACAGGAGTTATAAGTAAAGCAAAGTGGTCAGTTATCATTAAAGTTTAAAACAAGTGAATTTTGCCCTTGTCTTTTACAACATCTTTCAGAAAGTAATAGTTTGTTTCACATCCACAGGTACATAACATCAGCAGTTATAACCAAATCTTATTCAAGAGTTTAATAAACTCAGTGCCATAAGTCCAAGTTCATTAGTGTGCTTTAGGCT
>JBBPCZ010071745.1:1315-11995 GCA_037974445.1 Brycinus macrolepidotus | reverse complement strand
AATCTTGTGGAAAGCCTTCCAAGAAGAGTGGAAGCTGTTATAGCTGCAAAGGGGGGACCAACTCCATATTAAAGTCTTTGTAGTGTCATTAAAGTCCCTGTTGGTGTAATGGTTAGGCATCCCAATACTTTTGTCCATATAGTATATGTATCACAATATTTGGGTGGTCTGAGGTTTATTAAGTAAATAAAGAAAAAGAATGCACCACCAGTGTCACATTTGAAAATACTAGTAATGTTTCAAGTGTTCATTTAGTATTATATTATCATTTAAAATCATCAGCCAATTTGGCTGGAAAGAAATCAGAATTGTGTATGAAACTTTGATGCAGTTGACAGGTCCTTAGCCCCAGTAGTTTAGTTTTTAGAATTATGCTGCAGTATTTATGGAGTACAGGCAGCTTCACGCAAACTTAGCAGGTCTGAATGCATCAAAATGGGGAGACCACCCAGATTTAAGCTCAAATCAAAGAATTAACTAATAAATTGATTCATGACTCACTCTTGGCATTGACATCACCAAATCATTCTTTTAAATTAACAGCAGCTTGGTCCATGTGAAGATTTTCTTTTTCCCCCACTCTCTGACTGACCTGAATGTTGGCTGTCAGCAGGTTGTGCAAAAAGAATAGGAGAAAGTGAGTGGAGAAGCACCACCCCTACCACCCCTTTGGAAGTCTTTGCATGTTGTCTTTTTCTAGTAACAGGTGTTTGTGTTCTCTTTAACACAGATATACACCTATTAGCCACAACATGAAAACCACCTGCCTAATATCGTGTAGGTATCCCTTGTATTGCCAAAAGAGCTCCGACCCATTGGGGCGTGGTCCTCTCAAGACCTCTGGAAGTGTGCTGTCATATTTGGCACCAAGGCATTAGCAGCAGATCTTTTAAGACCTGTTTATGAACAAGTTTTACAGTGTGACAGAGAGCATTATCCTGCTGAAAGAGGACACTGCTATAGGATTACAGATTACCATTACCAAAAAGGATTGTACTTGGTGCACAACAGTGTTTAGGTAGGTGGTACTTGTTAAAGTAACATCCACATGAATGCCATGACCTAAGGGTTCCCAACAGAACATTGCCAAGAGTATCAAACTGCATCTGCTGCCTTGCCTTCTTCCCATAGTGCATCCTGGTGCAAAAAAGAAACATGTGATTCATCAGACCAGGCCATCTTCTTCCATTGCTCCATGGTGCAGTTCTGATGCTACATGACCATTCTAGGTGCTTTTGGCGTCGGACAGGGATCAGCATGGTCACCCTGACCGGTCTGCTGCTACACAACAGTGTAACAGCGAGCTGCTATTCACATTGTGTTCTGACATTTTTCTATTAAAGCCAGCATTCGCTTTTTCTGCTATTTGTGCTGCAGTATCTCTTCTGTGGGATCTAATCAGAATGAGCCTCATGCGCACATGACCCTGTCACCGGTTCATTGGTTGTCCTTTCTTGGACCACTTTTGGTAGGTTCTAACCACTGCATACTGGCAGCACCCAACAAAACCTGCCATTTTGGAGATACTCTGACATAGTAGTCTAACCAGCACAATTTCTCAAAGTCGCTCAGATCCTTAAGCTTGTCTACTTTTCCTGCTTCCAACACATTTACTTCATAAACTGACTGTTCACATGCCATAGCGAGATAATCAGTGTTTTTCTCTTTACCTGTCAGTTATTTTAATGTTGTGACTAATCAGTGTAATTGGTGCTTATGCTGTTGCCTTTTGCATTTACCTTTACCAATCTCTGAAACCTCCTAGACTACTTCTCAGTAACATGAGTGGCAGAACTTTGAAGACAGAGGATGCTGAGTGTCTTCTCCAGATGGACACTGAAGCAGAGCAAGCAGACAGTAAACCTCAGTGTAAACTGGAATGTACAGACTTCACTATCAGTGGAGTGTGCAGTCTCAATTCTGGACCTTCACTGCCAGTGAAGACAGAGGCATTTGCAAAAAATGGTGAGACGAAGTGATATGAATGTCAAATCTAATGGTTGCCTTTTTAAAATAAAACATTTTGATATTTTCTAGATGTTCTTACTCTCTTACTCTCACTGTTAACCTGTCAGACATTGCCCCAACGGACATGACTTATATAAATGTGAAGACCGAGGATCCAGATGATCAAACTTCTAATGATACTGAGTATAAACTAGAGGTGGGCAGTGTGGCAATATTTTACCGTGAGCAAGATACATTTAATCATGATACACTTTTCTGAGCTTATTGTTGATGTCTGTATTTGAACACTGACCAATTGTGTGTTTCATTAAAAATAATTATTGGATTTACTGTACAATTGGGTTTAGTGCAGTGCAAACACATATAATGTTTGAGTACAAATGAATGTACTCAGGATTTTTGAAAACTAACACATTATTTGATATCATGATACATATTGTATATTGTGGAAAAGCTTAAAAGTATCATGATATTTTTGTTTCATATTTCCCACCCCTAGGATCAAGTGTCAGTGACTGGAAGTGACCCAGCCCCAGAGTTCTGTGAAGAATCAAATCAAAACTGTGGACATGCCAATACAAGTGAGTTGTGGTAGAATTAATGTGCATTATTTAGTGGAGCTGCAACTATCACACATTTTCAGTTTTCTAAAAGATAAAAAAAAATCTTGTGACGTGTCATTTTAATGACAATGTAAAGACCAAAACCATACATTTCTTAGTAATTTGCTCTTTTTACCATTTCTTCAATTGATAAACAAATGAAGAGTTCCACTCCAGAACATGGTATACACTAAATTCTCGTTTTGTGTTTTTATCAGAAAGACTACATTTCTAACAGTCACTAAATATGTAATAAATATGACTGAGCACATTATAAGCAAACTTGTTTCTTTAACCTCCTGTGACCCTCCGTCCTCATATGTGGACATTGTTATTAGCTTTCTATGAATTCTACAATATTCTACAAGTGTTAGACCTGTTGTCTTCATGCATAGTCACTCTGTCGTGGCACTCGGTGGCATCCTTATGACCATGCCCAGTCTCGGAACAAAGTGGCATCAATCTCAGTGAAATCCTTCTGTGGCAGAAATCGAGGTTAAAGTGGAAAAAGTAAGAACCCATATGTTTAAAATTTGATGTTCGATGGTTAATAAAACAAATTTTGCAATTCTGTCGAGCCAGATTGTTAATTACATTGGGACTACTTTACCTGACATGATAAATGAAGATGTAAAGTGAGGAGAAATAGTTAGCTGCCTAAATTTGGGAAAAAATAAACCGTTTAGAAGGATATACTTGCTTACTGTGTGTTAAAATTACATTTTTGTGATACCTTCAGGGCCAGTTTCTCAGTTTTTCTCTTTTTTTTCAAGAGCAGAAAAATTAAGGATTAGTCTGATGGTGTTGGTGGTGATTCTGGTGTTAAACTTGATGGATTCAATGGTGAAGATTATGTTCCAGCAGGGCAGCGATGCTAGTGAAAATGAGTGTCCACGTAAACATGCAGCCAGGAACACAGCGCCCGGGGAGCAGTGTGTGGGGATGGTACTTTGCTCAAGGGTACCTCAGTGGTGCCACTCGCAGTCTTGGGATTCAAACGCACAACCTTCTGAACACGGGGGCAACTCCCTAACCACCAGGCCACCAGCGGCCCCCTTCTGTACCAAGAAGTGGATTATTCAAATGCTGAGGTATTTCACTGAACTTGCTTTAGCTAACAGCTGGCTCTTATATCGGCAAGACAACATCCTGTCTGGTTCACCAAGATGGAGTGTTCAGTTTCCTGAGTTTCGAATGAGAGTGGTCCAGGCCTGTTGAACATTTACGGGAAGAGAAAGTAGACTCAAAGCAAGACAAGTCACATCAGGTCCTTCCTGTACTCTGTGTCTCTATCTGCACTACTTCTGCTAAACATCTTCCAGAAATGGTCCACTTGAAAATTCCAATTCGATGCAGAGGAAATGACTGCTTTGGGAAAATCTTGTGTGCGTTGTACAGTGTGTTCCTGTGCTTGCAAACTGAACGCAACTTTCTTGCAGTATTTCACACCGTTAATTAGGTGATACAGACTATAAAACTACAACATAAACTACTCTAGACAAGAGCAAACATATGACTATTTTGGGAAACATTTATACAAATCACAAGGCATTGAAATGTGTTAATGCATAGTCTTGCAAAGAATTGTCCTTGAATTGAAAAAAAATGTTTACACAGAAGAAAAAACTGTTGTCCCCATATGAGGACTTTTGTTTTTATCAAAAACATCTTGTTCCTAGACAATGTTCATATTTTTTGTGGCTATTTTGTCTAAAATAAAAATGCACACAAACTTATAGTTTGGGTCTCAGGAGGCTAAAACTAGATTAAAACTACACAATTACTTAAACTGGTAGCTGCAGAGTGTAGTAAATAAATTAAATCTAATGAACCACATGAAAACACATTTAAGGCTACATCTACAGGCTTCCTGTACAACAGCCATATCTGTGTTGTTGGGATAGTGAGACGAATTTGAGTCCTTTTCTTGGGAAGATAAACCACTGTTGTTTTGATTATTGTTTTAATATGAATTAAAAGGATTTCACATGATTTTCAAATCCTATTTAAATAGTCACTCATGGAACACATAATGTTAATTATCTGAAATAAGCTGCTAAAATGTCCTGTTCTGAATACATTGTTCTAGTTACATCACATAGACTAACTTATTTTACCACAGTATACCTGTCTACCTAGTTTAGCCCTGTCTATTCACATTTAAGTGTCTGCAAATGGACTGCTGTTTCAATTACAGAACACAGGAAAGCTAATCAAGTTAGTGCTCCATAGCAGTATTAGTCAGTTGTAAAATGGTCATGATTGTTTTTGGTGTATACACCCACACAAATGTTACACACAGACTTCAAGATAACAAGAACAAGAAATGTACTTATAGCCCTTTTTGAGACTCATGTTTATTTCATGTAAATAATATGTAGGATTAGTCTTATTGCATTATTGAGCAAGTGAATGGTATTACTTGGAACTAAATGAGCATACTAGCTAACCTTAAAATGTTGTTTTAAAAACAGTCATTAATTTTGATAACACGATTCAAAATGAATTCACTTAGTTTCCCTTGCTTTAAAAATCATATAAGCACTAAAAACAGCACTAATTCAAAGAACAATCTTGATATTTATATTGGAATCCAAGATAAACCCGTGACATAAATCTTACCCAATATGGCTAAATAGTATGAGTCACTACTTTTTGATTCTACCCCATGGCAACATGTACGGTCATCAAACTCCACAAAGCTGTGAGATTTAAAACTGTGGTTAGAACCACCACATCAACTACCACAAGGAAAACATCCTTTCTGAAAATGTAGAAGCACTTTTCAACATTTTTAAAACATGATCCAGTGTTTGTTGTGTAAAATCTTTTGTGTAATTTTAATTCGAATCTATGCTTATTCAGAAAGCACTGGTATTCATTATAATTAATTTGAATCATCAGAACCTAAACACAGTGATCACAATGCAAACTCTAAAAAAGCAAAATTGGTCACGCCCCAATCCAAATCTCAGGATGAATAAATCGGGCCATAGGTGCATTCACATGCTTTGGAGCAGTGGATCCCGAAAGTGCAGAAGAAGCTGGAAGAAGAGGAACACAGCAGAGAGGAGGTGGAAAAGGTGGAGAAAAGAGAACATCAGTCTCCAATGAAATTCGTGCTACTTTGGTCAAGCTTGTCCTTGTCCATGGAATGTCAATGAGGGAAGCTGGGCAAAAAGTGCATCCAAATGTGAGCCGCTTCACTGTTGCATCTATAATCCGGACCTTCAGACAAGAAAACAGGTAATTTGCCTTTCTTCTGTACTGCAGTGATGTAACCTTGAAGTACTATATAATTCTGTTACTGGATGCTCTTGCTATTCTTAGTGCCACTGTATACTGTACCGAATGACTCTATGTGGAGCTAAGGAAGAAAAGACATTACTATATCATATATCACAGAAATATATCACATATCCCTGGGGAGTTGTATTCATAGTTAGAAATGAAAGATCCTAACCCAACAGTACTTGCTCTGGTTTTGCAGAACTGATAGACGACACCCTTATGGAGGCAGACCTCGGCTTTTGTCAGAAGAGCAAGAAACCGCAATCGTGAACATGGCCATAGCCAACAATGTCATTCGTTTAAGAGAGATTCAGAACAGAATAATTGAAGATCAGGGTGTCTTTCGAGGGATTGACCAAATCAGTATTGCGACCATTGACCGCATCCTTCAGTGCAACAAATCGGCAGTGAAACAAGCCCACCGGGTTCCTTTTGAAAGGAATTCAGAAACTGTCAAAGATAAGCGCTTGGAATACGTGCAAGTAAGTTTCATATTTTTGAATAGTATATTTCAGTATTTATATAATAAACAGTACATAGTTGCATCCTCTACTGGAGGAAAATAAATAAATAAATAAATCATGAAATAAAAATTGTGCTATAACTTTTGTTGAGACCACATTGTATGTTTTTTCCAATATGTGTAACTCAGCAAATAAACAGCCATTCTGTCGAGGATGCGTA
This sequence comes from Brycinus macrolepidotus, assembly GCA_037974445.1. Lineage (NCBI taxonomy): Eukaryota > Metazoa > Chordata > Actinopteri > Characiformes > Alestidae > Brycinus > Brycinus macrolepidotus. The sequence continues at coordinate 5,450 of JBBPCZ010071745.1, read as the reverse complement.
TCTCTTCTCCCTTAGAATATCACCAAAATGTAATTTGACCAGCGGGGCTCAAGCTTCTGTATACAGCTGTGTGCAGGCCTGTATACAGTTACAGTGGTGGTAACTGTTGTTATGAATTTCTAATAGCATATATGTATTCATGTGTTTTATAGAGAATATTAGAGCTGGAAGCCAAAGACACCCCACACGAGTACATCTATATTGATGAAGCAGGATTTAACGTCACCAAAAAAAAGAAAAGAGTCAGTAACGTTATTGGCCACCGGGCTGTTAAGGAAGTCCCTGGTCAGCGCGGAGGCAATATCACTCTTTGTGCTGCCATCAGTCATCACGGGGTCCTCCAAAGACGTGCCATCCTGGGACCATGTAATGTGGGTCATCTCGTGGCTTTTCTCAGTGATCTTCAAGATAACATACTCCAACGAGAGCAGATGAAGCAAGGGCAGTCAGAGCAGACACACTATGTCATTATTTGGGATGATGTCAGTTTCCACCGTACTGCAGTGGTGTGTGACTGGTTCAGTGATAACCCTAGATTCTCCAGTCTCTTTCTTCCAGCATATTCTCCATTTCTCAACCCCTTAGAGGATTTCTTCTCTACGTGGAGGTGGAAGGTATATGACAGAAATCCTTACGAACAGGGAAGCCTTCTGCAGGTGATGGAGGACGCTTGTAGTGACATTACACTGGACTCGATCCAGGACTGGATAAAACACGCCAGAGGGTACTTTCCCCTCTGCCTTTCCAGGACTAACATTGTGTGTGATGTGGATGAAGTTATGTGGCCTGACCCAGCCCAGAGACACGACCTTGAGAAGGAGTAGTGAGAATGTGATTATTACCAACTATTCCTAATATTCCATATTTTGCATTGTTACAGAACCATATATAACCATATACAAACCATATATTTTGTATTTCACTGTACTTGTACACTTGTGCAAGTATGTTAATTGTAAAAGTATAATGGTGCTCAGTTCAAAAGTTAAGAGGTTGTTTGGCAATGGCAAAGGGCTCATTGCAGTAACAGGTCTTATGGTAGTGATCTTACCAGCATGCAATGGGTAGTCCATACACTCTTTGTATTTGATGGCTTTTGTGTAGGCGTAGTTTAGATCAGGGGTGTTTAATCTTACTCTCCAAGGGCCAGTTGTATTGTAGGTTTTTATTCCAACGAAGCAGGAGCACGCTTGGTCATACTGAGACAAACTGATTAAACAAGTGGAAAATGGATATCTCCTGTTTTTATAATGAAAACCTGTAGCCACAGTGACTCTGAGGATCATATTGGATGCTCTTGATTGCATATGGAGAAACTGGGACATATTACTAACTGTGCCTATTGGGCAAATTCGTACTGAAAAGGAATTCAAAATACTGCTCATGTATGGCTACAAATGTTCATAAAAGAAAGCATAATTTGCAAAGGATATTGCCAAATCAGACCCATACTCAAGCTATGTAGTGTTCAAACATACACCAAGTGGGAGTTAATCATTAGTTAAAAATGTCAAAACCAATAATAGGCCCTTTGTCATTTTTGTTTTTTCAATGCTCAGAAGTAGCTTAGAACTCTGCAGATACTTGTACTGTGGAGTGCTAAAACTGTGCATCTAGTTTTGTATGGTACATGGCCTGATTTAAGTTTGTATCCCAGAACAACCCTGCACTATACATCTAGTTCAGGACATATAATATTTGTAAAAATAAATAAATTAAAAAGAGGCTGTGCCTCTATAATGACATCCACTGCAATCTGCATGCTACTGTTTGTGATGGCTCTTAAGGGTGGGGATTGATTGATTCATGCGTCCTATGAAGAGAATATTTTTGACTAGATTATTTGACAGTACAGAGTTGTTGGCTTCAGTGATATACTGTTCAAGTTCACTGCTCTCTCTTTGGCCAGACAGGCTCCTCTCACTGGCTTGAGAAGCATGAGAAAGTTACTTCTCTGCTAAATTTGCTGTCTCCACAATCCATGAACCATTTTAGAGCAGAGTCAAAGTAGGATTCCAGTAACAATGACAATAGGACCTTGAGTTCCTTCTGTCCACAAGGGCTCACAGCACACCTGAATGCAGTAGACCTGCCACACAAATAAGCTAAGTGTACACAGTCGACTTGAATGCAAAGACTAAGAATTGGATAGAGTTAACATAATTAGGATGAGGAAATGTACTTGGATTGTGAACAAAAATTTGTATAGAGTGCTTCACCACTGAAGTGTATGGTATTGAGTTCAGTCAAGCTGGGCCCATATTCTTATAAATGTTTGTAAAAGCAGTCATAATTGGTTTAATTATTATGCCATTCACTTTATTGTAATTTGCACACATGAACAAATGCTGTTCCAATGTAATGCATAAAAGTTTTGTTTCCTGAAATTCCATTTGTCAAAACACCACATCAGGCCTTCCTGATTATCTTAACATATCTCAAAATTTGCATTCGCATCAGGTCGAGTTCTTACGTTTTCCAGTGTTAATCTCTCAGACGTGGTCTCTGCTGAAATTAACGTTGTGAAAGTAAAGACAGAGAATCCAGATGAGTGTCCAGAATATTCTACTGAAACCTGTCGGCTCTCTCCGATGAACCTGTGTGTAAATTGGAGGATCCAGTGGTTGCAGATGAGTGTTTTGGTACAAGTATTCAATCTCTAAAACCCTCAGAATCTCCTAACATACATAATAGATCTTCTGTTCAGCAGAGTAAGGACAGAATTTTGTATGGTTGTGTATTGTATGTTGCATATTACATAATCCAAACACAATTAGGAGTTTTGAAAAAGTTACATTCTGTGCTAACACTGAGTTGATTGTTGGAGTTACAAGTTGTGTAATGAGAGATGAGCCAAAGGTGCTTTTGTTCCACAGAGATGACGAGGAAAGTGGAAAACTTCTAGAATGGCATACAAGACCAAGCAAACAAAAAGCCTTACCACTGCCTTAAGTGTTTGAAAGACTTTAAGCGTTTAGATGTCTTAAAAAGTCACCAGCAAATTCACACCGGAGAGAAGCCCTATCAGTGTACTCAATGTGGAAAACAATTTAGGCATAGAGGAACCCTGCAAAAGCATCAGCGAATTCACACCGGAGAGAAGCCATACCACTGCTCTCAGTGTGGGCAAGACTTCAGTTTTTTGGACAACTTGAAAAATCACCAGGTCTTTCACACCGGTGAGAAGCCGAATGCATCCAGTGTGGGAAAGCTTTTAGTCATTTGGGGAGTTTGAAAAATCACAAGCAGTTCCATTCTGGAGAGATATTTTACCGCAGCGCTGAATGTGGGACAGACTTCAGTTGTTTATTGAGCTTGAAAATTTATCAATGGGCCCATGATGAAGAGGCATCCTACTGTTGTTCTCGATGTGGGAAGGAACCCTCCACAAGGGAACCCTCCAGAAACACTTAAGACTTCACTCAGAGGAGAAACATGATCACTGCTCTCACTGCGGGAAAAAATTCAGCTCTTTGTTGCATTTAAAACAGCATCAGCGTGTTCAGACAGGAGAGAAGCCCTACGAATGCATCCAGTGTGGGAAAGCTTTTTGTCATTTGAGGAGTTTGAAAAATCACAAGCAGTTCCATTCTGGAGAGATATTTTACCGCAGCGCTCAATGTGGGACAGACTTCAGTTGTTTATTGAGCTTGAAAAGTTATCAACGGGTCCATGATGAAGAGGCATCCTACTGTTGTTCTCGATGTGCTCTTTGTTGCATTTAAAACAGCATCAGCGTGTTCAGACAGGAGAGAAACCCTACCATTGTGGTCAAAGCGGGAAAGATTTCAGGGTCTTAACGAGCTTACAGTTTCACCAGGAAATGCATACAGCTGGGAATCAGTACCCCTGCTCTTAGTGTGACAAGGAATTCACCTGCAAGCGCAACTTAGAAAGACACCAGTTAACTCACACCTGGGAGAGAGCATACCTTTACCTTCAGATTGAGAATTACAAGGATTAAAGACCATTAACCCCTTCTTGTCCACTGAATTATGTGCAGTTTTGAACTGGCTAACATTGCTAAAAAAACAGCAACTCAGTAGTCACCCAAATAGCCCAAATTGTTTGAGTAAAAAACACCGCTTTCCACATGCTCAAGTGGAGCTTATCCATTAAGCTCTTCATTAAGATG
>JBBPCZ010071735.1:0-11995 GCA_037974445.1 Brycinus macrolepidotus | reverse complement strand
ACACATACACACACACACACAAACTCACCTAACACATACACACACTCAATCACTCACACACACATTCACACTCATACATATATATACACACACACACACACACACACACACACACTAACACACGCACTCATACACACACACATATATACACACACCCACCCATACACACTAACACACACACTCGCTTAACACATACACACGCTCACTCACTCACACACACATTCACACTCATATATACACACACACTAACACACACTTAAGTAATACGCACATTCAACGCACACACACACACACACATGCATACTCATACACACACACACACACACATGCATACTCATACACGTACACACTCACTCACACATATACACAACACAAATACACACACACACACACACACTTACTTAATAAAAACACATACACACACACACACACTGTGTAACAGTGTGAATGTGTGTGTGTTGTGTGTATATTTGTGTGATGTGCGTGTTAATTGAATGTGTATGGTAGTGTGTTTGTGTGTGTGTGCGTGTATGAGTGTATGGATGTGTGTGTGTGTTTGTGTTGTGTATATGTGTGAGAGAATGTGTATGTGTATGAGTATGCATGTGTGTGTGTGTGTGTGTGTGTGTGTGTGTGTGTGTGTGGTGGGGCTCTCCCTGCGTGCGTAGGTCTGAGAGGAGGCTGTGGGGGAGGATGTGTGGAGAGGAAACTGATAAGTGCAGCACCTCCCGCAGGCCAGAAACACACACACATGAGCCATTTCTTACTGTAACTGCTTTCTCCGCACTTACTGTCACACACGCTGCCACTCTCACCGCAGTTTCACTGGTTGAGAACCTGGAGCTGGAAAAGAGCTTCACGGCTGCTCCACAAGAGCCGAAACAAAAACACAGAGAAAAACAAAACCAACGTATCGAATTGACTCGACCGAAACACTTCATTCAGGCTGGAGGTCTGAACATCTGCCCAACTGACCTCAACCTTTTCCCAAAACCCAAACCTTGACCGCACATCTGAACCTAACACTGACGCAAACTCTCTTTAACCTTAACCCCAGCACTGCTAACACTTTTCACCACATCTATGACTTTTACACGAGAAGAACAGATGTAATACATTTTGTGTTGAAATGCAATACATTGAGCCGACTTGATTCAAACATGTATATCATTTAAAGGGCCCATATCATCAGTTTTTTGTTTGACGTTAACACAGGCCTCAAAATACACATTAATTCCCTGACCCTTTCGGTTCATATAGAGAAAACAAGCTTGCTTTAAAGCCATTGTGTTTGTGATGTCACAAAAACCAACCCATACATACATACATACAAGTTTTCATGTGTCTTTAATGGATCCATATCATACATTTTAGTTCAAAATATACATTACCTCCTTGAGTCAAACAGTTCATATATAGAAAACAAGCTTGCTTTATAGCCATTGTGTTTGTGATGTCACAAAAACCAGCCGTTACATACATACGTTTTCACGTCATCCATATCCATTTTAGCGAAATTAAAGTTTGATTAAAGGGCCCACATCATCAACTTTAATGAAATAAAGAAGTTTGATGTAGTTTGTAAACACAAGTTTCAGATTACACATATTAAATCCCCGAGCCAAACAGTTAATATATAGATAATAAGCTGCCAAATCAGCCTGATTTGAAGTCATTGTTTTGCGATGTCACAAAACCCAACACATACATACATACATACATAAATAAGTTTTCATATGTCATTAAAAGATATTATCCATTTCAGTGAAATAAAAAAGTTTGATTAAAGGGTCCACATCATTTTAGAGTAATAAAGAAGTTTGAAGTAATTTGTAAATAAAAGTTTAAAATTACATATATTAATACAGTTTGTATGTAGAGAATGAGCTGCCAAACCAGCCCGCTTTGAAGTCATTGTTTTGTGATGTCACAAAAGCCACAAACATATATACATACATAAATTTTCATACACATTAAAGAGCCCATATCCTTGATTTTAGTGAAGCAAAAAAGTTTGATGAAGTATATAAACCCAAGTTTCAAAATACATATGAATTCGCAGAGCCATTCAGTTCAAATATATATAAAAAAGGAGCTGCCAAACCAGCCTGCTTTAAAGGTATTATTTTTTGTGATGTCACAAAAATCAACCCATACATGCACACATTTTCATACATCTGTCTGCTGACGTCTGAAGTTGTGTGTCATTCTGTCGTCTGCTTTACGTGTTGGTGTAAGCATTTATGGTGAAATGATATACAGAAAGTAGTTCTCAATCTATATCTGTCAGAATGGATCTATTTGATGGAGGAAATGCACCTTAAATAATAATAATCAGTCAAGACTTCTTAAATGTTTCTTGGAAGCCCCCATCCCCCCAAAAAACCCCAACCCATAAACCTGAAATGGGTCTTGGAGAGATTGTCCCACCTGCACTACCGGTAGTTACACCGCAAGTCTGAGAGCTAGATTGATTGATGTGTTTATTAAGTTCCTATTAATTTATCTTGACTTGCACTCAGTTGTGTTTCATTTCCAGATAGAACTTATTGCACATAGGTCTAAGTACTGAAGTGATGCCATTGAAATGTGACTGCAATACAGGTTTAAATTGAGCTAAATAAGGGCTGAATTATAGGCGGTACAAAGAGTGTGTTTTGCAGGTTTTCCAGTAATAGAGGTCAGTAGAGATGATAAAAGCTGTTGTTATGTCAGTGACATTGCAAAATGGAAAACTAAATGTTGAAAATGGGTTGCCAGTTTCTGGAAAAGAAAAAAAAAAGAAGTGTGGGTATTTTCACTTTAGCTGGATAGGGGCTCTCGAATTTTAGAAGTGTAACCACACAGATATCCATAGAAAGGGTTTAAGGGGACTTTTAGGAATAAATGTGGTGGAAACTGTATGTGTGTGTTTATGGTTATTCTGTAGTAACTACTTCCGTTTACTCAATTCTATGTACTTAAGTAACATTCGGAGGGGTGTTGGTCCTTTACTTCCCAATTCCATTTTTGAGTTTGAGTTTAAGGTCTAACTGAACCGCACAGACTTCACAGTGCAGACAGATGCTGGATATGCTAAACATGTATGAAACACTTGACTGAAGGGTGGTATACGCGAGGCTGCATAACACCAACATAAACCTTTCAACTGGCAAAAATGTACATAAACATTTATAGAGGCTTATTCTAACACTGACATTTACTTATTCTAACAGCTGGGCTTTCTGAGGTGAAGTAAAGGGCCTTTATGACCTGTTGAAATAAGGATTTATAACTGTTTAGGCAGGTTCATGTTGTTTGTTATGTAATGTGTTAATGATGCTTCTCCGATGTTCTACAAGGTCCTCTCAGCACTGAAAGTGTTTTTGGACTTGGCATTTCTTTACTATCTAGATTTATGTCGGTTGTCACGAAAGGCTTATGTAGCCTTATGAATGCCACTCTTCAGTAACATGTTAATGAAGATCTTCTGCAGGTCTTCAGGGTTCCCTTCAGCATTGAAATCGTTTTTATACCTTACATTTCTTACTATGTAGTTTTATGTTGGTTTTCACAAAAGGTTTATGTAGCTTTAGAAATGCTGGCCTTCAGTGTCATGTTACTGAAGCTCTCCTGCAGTTCTCCAGGGTTCTCTTAACAATTAAGGTGTTTCTATACCTAATATTTCTTAACTATGCAGGCTTATGTCAATTGGCACAAAAGGCTTATGTAGCTTTATAAATGTTGCCCTTCAGTAACGTTACTGAAGCTCTTCTACAGTTCTACAGGGTTCTCAAAGCATTGAAGGAGTTTCTGGATCTAATATTTCTTAACTATGTAGGTTTGTGTCGGTTGTCATAAAACACTTTTGTAGGCTTATGAATCCCACCCTTCACTTACATGTTACTGAAGCTCTTCTACAGTTCTACAAGGTTCTCTAAGCATTGAAGTTTTTGGACTTGACATCTCTTTGCTTTGCAGGTTTATGTCGGTTGTCATGAAAGGCCTTATGAATGTAGCCTTAGGAATGCTGTCCTTCAGTTACGTGTTAACAAAGCTCTGCTGCAGTTCTGCAAGTCACCACTGAAGACATTTCTGGACCTAATATTTCTCAAAGTTTTTTGCACTTTTTTTTCCACTCACATTTGATTCTAAAGACATGACACACAGAGGTTTTGCGAAAGAATATATTTAATGTGCTACATTATAAAAGTTTGATCAAAATAGTCTCTGAAATATAAAGTATTATCTTACGCTGAGTCAAAAATAAAGTAAATAAACTGTACAAGAAAATTAAAAAAACGATACTACAAACAAAAACAAACAAAAAAAGTAAACTAGCCCTCACTATGTAACAGTCACCTCGCACATGGATCTAGGTCCTGCTTTTTCCAGTGCTAAAATATGCAATAAATTAAAAACAGAGCATACAGTATGAAACAAACTATCAACGTAGATGACATCACCGTCTGCTATTTTTGGTACGAACAAAATTGCAGATTTTACCTGAGATTTCTGGAGTTTGAGCGTATATGAAAGACAAATCGTCCAGTCTTTAACAACCCAAATATTAACAAAGCTAATGAACGCTAAAAGCTTCCAATAATAAATATTACAATTTCAATCTAGCGACTAAAGTCTAAGAACATAAATATTCATGTTCACAGGATATCTTCCAGTGCCTTTTGTTGTTGTGCCTAGAGTCACTTCTTCGACAGCTACAGCAAAATCCCTAGCCGGGACGTTCCAATTTTTGACCATAATTTCTTATTTTTACAATTTATTATTATTTATTGACAATTATGGCCAAATGGGATTTTGAAAAACATTCACATTACAAATACCTGACATTCTTTAAACTTCCATTAAAAATAAATGTCATACCCCTGAATAAAAATTGGTCTGGAATTCCTGAGAATTGCAATCATTTTGGAATGTTCAGAACAGGTCAGACTTCAAAAGCAAACAGGAAAACACACACAAATTAAAATGACTACAAAATGTCCTATCAAGCACTATTCACAATAATAAATTAACACACTCACACACAGACTGATCAAAAAAAAAAAAAAGTACTACAGAGGGGGCGATCGGTCCCCCTCGAGCTCTCCGCAGCAGGACAGGAGGTGGAAGTGCAATTACTTAACAAGCTCATGCCAAAGTCTTTGGAAATGCTGTTTGTTTGGTTGTTTTTTTTGGTGCTGCTCTTCTTGATTCCCGTCGTCTCAGTTTGTTCCCTTTTTTTTACACACCAGCAGAGAGTGTGTCCTTTTTTGGCATCAACAACCTTACTTTTTGGAAATTTGAGCAAAAAAGTCCTCAACAGTGTTAAGAAGTCCTCATAAACGTCTAAGACCAGCTGTAGCCCTGGAGACCCACTGCCTCGCCTCATTTCCGTGACCCCAACACACCTGATGTAGCTTATACTGAGCTTAATGTTTTCTTGATTGTCTGGATGAACCCTCAGAAGGTGAAGTTTTGCTATCCAGTGCAATTATGTAATTTTATCTGTGATTATATCTTTAATTATGTAATAGTTATAGCATGGAATACAAATTTAATTTAATTTAATTTATGTTCAATTTAGTTTCTGTTTTTTTCAGTTTGGAGTCTTCACTTCTGTGTCAAATGTACAAATGAATTCAACGTTTACTATCTTCATCGTCCTCTAAATTCTAATAATGAAAAAAATAAATAATATGAAATTATGCCATGCTTTCCTTATTTCTAACCATGCCTTCAAAGGATTAGGTGTGTTGGGGGACCAAGAATGCCAGACCTCCTGGGTGAGATATGCAAACCCCTCCATTTTACTCTTCCTCTGCCTTCACTGAGGGCCGCGGTGGGGTGCAGAACTGCACCACGCTAGCCCTCTCTTGCTGGTGCCCCGTGGACCTCTCATTCTTTGGGTTGCCCACCAAGTTCCTGGCCAACCACCTCTCGAGTGCTGCATCCACCTCGGCATCAGGTGCGTTCTCGTCTAGGCCGTGGGCCTCGGTGCTGGAGTCGAAGTGCTCCAGCAGCTCAGCTGTTCTGCGCAGCTCGGGGCTTTGCGGCCGGTCGGCGGTGGCTGGGCAGCAACCCGAGCGCCGGTGTAGCTCTAGGCTGAAACGGTGCAGGAAGGCCTGGCAGCAGAGTGGGCAGCTGTGGGATTGCTCACACGCTGAGCCATGCATGCGGCGGTGCAGCTTCAGGTGGATGTACTGAGTAAACTTGGTGCCGCACAGCTTGCACTGGTAAGGCTTCTCTCCTGAGTGCAGCCGCAAGTGTGTCTTCAGGTTGCTGGTGCTACTGAAGCGCTTGTGGCATACCTGCGAGATGGATAACAGTAGGAATGAAATGAAGTCATGACTTTCCAAGTAATTTGGCAGTTAGATATTTTTGCTGTCATTCATTAGTCAACCATAGCCATTACAACTGAATGCATGAATGATTTCATGAAATAGACTTGGTTCCGTCCCAGAAAAGAACAGTGGCAGGAATATAAAGTTTATGTTAATGCTAAATAGTTCAGCCTGTTACTTAGCCAAAGAGGTTAACTAGCTTCTGATTCCTGCGGGTCAGCAATGGTGAAGTTGTTACATAAATGAGCGATGTTACATAAGTCCCAGCATAAAATAACAGGCATGACATAAAAGGCATGGAGAAATAGGCGATAACCTAAAGCTTTACTCTAACTCCCACACAGTGTTAGCTTGGAATGCAGGAGGAGTGCCATGCAGGTTTGTTTCATCTGAGATAAGTTTCTCTTTGGGCCGAGAGGGCGCGTCAAGGCTGAATTATAAAAAGAACCCAGGATGACGCGACTGGAACACCCATCTGTGTTAATGAACAACAAAGGTGAGGCGTTCTTTAAAAGGTGCTATAGGACACTAGGTGAAAGTATCTACAGATAAATAAATAATGCCCTTGCGTGACTGACGCCTTTCTCTTTCTGTTATTCTCCTTTACCAATGCAGAAATTTTTCAGGATTCATCAAGTCCTAAATACACAAGATAATAACTGGTCACGCACAAATGGATAGTTTTTGGCAACAATAGCCTACCGTTAATGCCTTAACTTTTGTGATCATTATGTCAAAGTTACAAAACATGTTCTGAGCATCTACTGACACACGATCTGACGTTCTGTACTCACCTGACACTCATGAGGTTTTTCTCCAGTGTGGACGAGATGGTGCTTCTGCAGGTGGGCCAGCTGGGTGAAGCTCTTTTTGCACAGCTGACATTGGAAGGGCCGCTCTCCATTGTGTACCCTCAAATGCACCTAAAAAAATGAATCAAACATTAGATTTGGTTCACCCTTGCTCAACACTTGAGGCTTGTTACAGACAACGTCCATCCCACTCACCTTCAAGTTGGACAGCTGGCCGAAGGTCTTGAAGCAGACATTACACTCGTACTTGATTTTTCCGTTCTGTTTCTTCAGCGGGTAGGGGAGGGACTTGTATCCGGGTCCGTGCCGTGAAGATGATGACAATGATGAGGAAGAGCTGTTTTTGGGTGTGGGGCTCAGGCTGAGGTTGATGGCCTCTTCACAGGCAGAGGGTGGTTGCTGACGCACATGCTGTGGTTCTGGGATCGAGTGCTTGGAAAGAGGTGAGAGTTCGGGAGTGGCTGGGGCACCCTGGGGAGGGGAAGTGTTTGGGGGTCTCTCCTTCAGGCCACCATGAGGAGGGGGGGTAGAGTAGGGCAGGGTAACAGGCAGAAGAGCTGGCTGGGTCACCGGTGGAAAGGGCAAGGTGTCATTGCCTGGCAAACCATTGTACCGGAATGGTCCTCTAGGGGGAAGCACAGGAGGAAATGGAGGGGAGTATGGGGGCAGAATCAGCCGGGGGTAATGGGGACTGTAAGGTGGCAGAAGCTGGTAGGGAGGTTGTAGAGGTCTGGGAGGGAGCAGAGGTGGGTAGGGTACAGTGCTTTCTCTGTAGCCATAAAGGCCATGAAGATGCAGTGGAAGTTCTTGGTTCTGCACTCCAAAGGATGGAGGGCTCAGCCCTGGACGGGGTACATTCTCTTGGGGCATCTCAGGCTGGACCTTCTTACTGAAGTCCATCACATGCTGGTCAGGCGTGTCCGGAGGCGTATCCCTCTCAATAACCTCAACATCCACCTTCTCCTCGACCTCCTCAGCCTCTTTTTCCTCCTTCTTGGCCTCATCCCGTCTCTGGGGCCTATGAGGGCTCGGTCCCCGTTTGGGGCAGCAGGTCCACTGAGGTAGGTAATGCTTCTGGAGGTCAGCTTCTGTCACATCACCACCAAGATGTTCTACAATGGGAGACAGAAGAGCAAGCAGAAAGGAACAGGAATGGTCAGATGTGGCAGACTGGGAATAAGCATACAAGTGGGAGGGATATTGTATCCTAGTCATTAGTCAAGCTGGTTTAGCATCACCAGCTTGACCAGCTGATTTGCATGGATGGGCCAACTCCCACATATATCATGGACTGAAACATCAAAGGACTAACTGTCTTTCAGCAGCCAAAACATGTTGAGTGTTGGTCAGGTTTTCTTTTTTATTGCCAGATCGTAAACAACTGTCATACTAATGTAATTAATCAAATTACAGAACTTCAGCAGGCAAAACCTGTTCAGTTTCCACAGAACTTCTCACTCGGGGCTATTTGCTCTTTATCGTAGAGGTTTTTCTTAGGGCCAGAAAAACATTGCCTCATTCTCCCCCGAAAACACGACCGTCACACACCTACTCATCACCCTCTCCCTCGCGGCCTCACTTATGGTAAATGGCACATCTTTCAGTTTTAGATTGACAGACAGGAGATATGGCGCTGGTTTCTATCTGACTTACAGACCAGTATTGCTATCACAAAGCACCTTGATTACCAGTGTGTGGGAGTACACGGGGTGTGCGCAAGTGAATGTGTGTGTATGTGGGAGTGTGTGTATGAGAAGACAGGAGCGCAACAGTTACACTTCTCAGTCAGAAACTGTGCTGACTCACTGCGGTGGCAGATGCCGCCAACCACAGGAAAAATCCTCCATCACCTCTTTCGACATGGGAGGCGACACAGGACAGTCAGGTCCATACTAATCCCCGCCGTCCACAGGAGGTAAACAGAAAACCACCGGCTTCTCTCAGCCACAGAAAAGAAACAACAAGCAGTGCCCGTGACTCAGATTCTGCCCAATCACGGACAGCGGCCTCCTCATCCTCTCTCTCCCACGATGCAGGGAAGGAGATTACACAAACAGTTTATTACCCTTGTGGTAAAGGGCTAGTTCCTCAAACCTGGTGTGATCCAATCTGCTGCAGGTTTTACAGGCAGTGCGTCTGCTGTCAGCGTTGTCAGAGTGGAAAGTGAAAATGGTCAACCAGACGGTTATGAAAAGCAGAAAATTACAGAAGCTTAACTTGTTTACTCATTCTTGTCATGCATAAAGCTAATACATCTGCTGATGGTGGTGAAACAGCTTATGAAAAACTTGGTAGTGTTCATAGGTTTCATGAGCCCTTATGACAACTGACATAACCCTACATAGACATTCATTAAGGCATTTTCAAACAAGTGTCCCATCATTAAAGGTTCTGGGATGAAACAGCCTTTATGACAAGTGATCCTTTATGAAAGTTAATGTAGGAATCTAGTACTGTGCAAAAGTCTTGGCACCTGCACAAATAATATTTACAGTTTACAGCATTGAGTGAGTGTTTATTTTAATAGTGAGTATTGAGTGAGTGTTTTATTTTAAGATTACTAAATATGCTAAATAAAACTAAAAAGAATAAACACAAATAACATTCTACAGTAAATAGTGATGTTATGTTCAGTATATCAGTGTGTTCCTTGTGGAAGTCCAGTATTACTTGTAGTTTCTGAAACCTGGTTTGCCTCAATCAGTCCTTCATTAAATTAAATCAGGAGCTTTCTCACTATGGATGTGGTGACACAACAGATTTCTCTCAGGCCAACCTTCCCGCAAAAACAACACCCAGAAATTCCCTTTAACTTTCCAACATTTCTGACGAGGCGAGTTTACACGTGCTGAGTGATCTGCAGGTGATTTCAAAAACAACAGAAAAAAACTCCCAACAGATTGAGAGCCTAATGACTGTGATACATTCTGTCTAGAGCTTCATGGCATGAGGCGACAGCAGCTTTGGATGTGACAAGTAGTCACTGGTGGTTTTTTTTTTTTTTTTGGTTTCCCTTTCTCTTTTTTTGGCTCAGTAGATTTCTCTGAATCTTATTCAGGAAGTAAGAGATGTAAAGTAGCCATTGTGACGTGAGCTACTTCAGAGAAAGAAGCTTTGAGGAAAGTCACAGATCCTGCTTCCTGAACCAGGGCGTTCCACCATTAGGCACAATTGAGGAGAGAGAGAGAGAGAGAGAGAGAGAGAGAGAGAGAGAGAGAGAAGGAGAGACAGAGAATGAGAGAAAGAGAGAGAGAGAGAGAGAGAGAGAGACAGACAGAGTGAGAGAAAGAGAGGGAGAAAGAGAAAAACAGAGAGAAAAGGGGGGAGAGAGGGAGAGAAAGAGATGGAGAGAGAGAAAGGGAGAAAAGAAGAGAGTGAAAGAGAGAGGGGGAGAAAGAGGGAGAGAAAGAGGGAGAGAGAGAGAGAGAGAGAGAGAGAGAGAAACTGGGAAAACTCAAAAGTCATGGCTGTATGACTCAGGTAATTGGCCTTAACAATAAGCAGTGAATATATGCACACACACACACACACACACACACACTCTTGTAAGAGTGAAAAGCACAGGAAATGATGCTGTGTCATACTTAAGACTATTGTCTGGCTGACTAAATGGACGTGCGGATGGTGGTGCCTCTGGTTCTTTCCTCATACAAACACACCTTTTTTCCCCAAGCACTTTCATTCCCTGCCAGCCGTGAACAGCCCGATGAACAGATAAAAACAAAACGAAGAATCTCAGGCCTATAAACACGCACTGAAATTGACACCAACGCACCAGTGCACTGCAGGCTAAAAGAGAGAGATTAGAATCTCTGTCTCTTTTTCAGTGTAGACAAAGATACAACATCAGAAGTGCCTTCACTGGTATGGTAACATCCTGGCGTCCCCCTTTACCCACACACACACAAATAAACACACACGCTCAGCTGACGTGAAGAAACATTCGACAGTGGGAAAAAGTGACTAATGTTAATTGTAGACAGGACGGGAGGAGACAATATGAAGAAATAAAGAGAATCTACCTAAGACACTGAGGGAAGGACAGGACAGGGCAAGTGAAAGGACATCAGAGCTGCGAGATATGAGACACAAAGCATAGAAGATGATGGCAAAATGGGAAAAGATCAAATAAAGAGAATAGAAAAGGAATTGATAGAACAAAAAGTGTCTAATGAAGTGTCTCAATGTATAGGGGTCCAAAAAATGCAAAAACCAAATTCACAGAAATGTGAATTTTGCCAAACAAAACTAACCCATCAGGCCCCCCAAATGGACCCTAGACTCATTTCTGTGCAAAAAAAGTGCACCTTGTATAGGGGTCCAAAAAAAAAAAAAAAAAAAGCAAAAAAATGAATTTACAGGAATGTGCATGTTGCCAAACATAACTAACCCATCAAGGACCCCCGTATGGACCCCTAGACCTCACTTCTGTGCAAAAGAAAGTGCACCAATTACTCACTCGTCTTCAGGCTGTCCACCTGCGTTTGTCCGCAGAGTCTCTGGGAGAACTCGGGGCTGTACCACACCAGCAGCTCCTGGTCAGGCTCCACGGGCCGGATGGTGTAGAAGAAAATGTCACAGCCGTTCTGGCAGGCCACCAGGTTCTGCTCGGCCAGAGAGCGCGCTGGGTTGACGTAGCGCATCCAGTTGCTGTGCCGGACGTCATAGCCGTCGATGAAGTGGTGAAGCTGACCACCTGAGTAAATCTATAGGAGAGAGAAAGAAAAGCAGTGCTTAAAAAAGGAAAGCTTACGGAAAATTTCTTAGCGATCTAGTGGAAGTTCACACACACACACACACACACACACACACACACACACATATATATATATATATATATATATATGTGTGTGTGTGTGT
>JBBPCZ010071724.1:0-11995 GCA_037974445.1 Brycinus macrolepidotus | reverse complement strand
CTGTCCCCAGCGGAGATGCTGCTGCCCCAGCAAACCACACCGTAAAAGATGGCTGATGCCACTACAGAGTCATAAAAAGTCCTCAGGAGTGGCCCCTGCACTCCAAAAGACCTGAGCCTCTGCAGCAGGTACAGCCTGCTCTGCCCTTTTTTATAGAAAAAGGTTTTTTTTGAAACAGCCTCTTAAAATAGTCAGGTTTAAACATTTAGAACTTAATAATTGTAGAATACAAAATAATGATTCCAAACTTTTTAACCATAGTATTAAATCTGATTTCTTATAACATTCTTAAAATTTCAATTTTTGCAGATTTCTTGTCCTTGTTTTTTCCTATCCTGACTTTCACTTTGGTCTGAACAATCTAAAATGGAAATAAAAAAGCATTAAGAAAACAAAAATGATGCATTTTATACATATTATATGAAAAATATCATTTATTTATGTATTTAAGGCATGTCCACGTTTAAAATGCATATCGGAAATAAACACACCAGTGTCGTTTCCATATGTTCATTTATTTTACTATCATCATCATCATCTCTGGACTGGTTAACATCATTTTAACCAATCCTCGATCGAGAAAAAAATGGCACGCATTCCTCTGTGTAGTAGATCTTTTAGATTAGTATTAAAATAGGATGGTAGGAGCACAACCATGTACTTGTACAATATAAACTCCAAAAATCACCAAAAACATCTCACATCTACGACCTCGTCCGACCATGCTGTCCCAGTTTAACCAGTCCAAAACACTCAGTCCATTCGTTAGTCGTGGAGAGTCAGAGATAGAGGTAGTAGGTGAGATGTAAATGATTTGGGCTACAGGAGTTTAAATAATGGCTTAATTTAAAGAATTACACACAAAAATATTGAAGTTTTTAAAGTCTGTCTTAAACATGTCATTTTAGAGGCAACATTTCAGTCGCCAGTCTGTAGCGTAAAGTGGATGGTTAGCCTGATCGTCCACTTAATTTTGGCCAGTTTAATTTTCCCCCAAACAGTTCGTCTTCTTAGCAGCGTCCTCCATCAGAACTTCCAGCTCCTCTGTTTCTGTGTATGTTCAGCTGGTGTAAACACACACTAAGTGCAATTCAGGCAGGTAGTAAATCAGGCGCAACCCAGAACCAGGCTTTTTCACGATCATTAGGAAATCCAGCCCTCCAAAAGTTCCTGAACTTGGCCATGACCACACGCTGTCTGAAAAAGACCATTAGAGCCATCGGGGTAAAACCCTGAAGGTCTTGCTTCCATGGTTGCTGCTGAAGACCACTAGATTCCTGTAGAACATCATTCGATTCCATTAGTAGTCCATCAAATACAACTACAATCGCCCACATCATTAGGATCCACTGTGAAATAAACTCATGGACAGTGTCCAAGGTTGGTCATTCTCGACATTTGTCATAGGGATGAACAAATCTTTTTGAACCTGATCTTTTTTATGAAAACCGATCCAGCTGAATCAAATTTTTCTTGTAGCATCCTTGGAACATTTACATTCCTGTTATAAACTAATAAAATTCAATGTTTAACATGTTCTACGTTTTTACTCTGAATTTGCACACTTTGTAGCTTCCCAGCATGTGTGAATGTAACTGCTAGGGGGCACCCTAGAGACAGTAGAGTCAGAGTGGCAAGGCAGAAAGAAACAAGACAGGAGGCAGAGGCAGTTTCGGGTTCCTTCTCAAACATCAAATTCAAGGATTTTTCAAGGACTTTCCAGTTTTCTCAAATTCAAGGACCGACATGGCATCCGTTCAAACACAGATCAGGGTTCATTATTGTTACTGTTCTCTTAACGTTTGCGTTCTTGTTCACTTGCTGCTGTTAAACCTGCATCGCTCAATGTCAATATCTCCTGCAGACGCACGACCGTCACACTTTCTCGAGGCAAGTGACGTCTGAAACAAGGACACAGACGGTGGGAGACACATGCGAAGAGCCGGTTTACTAACATTAAAATATCAAAAGAAGTTTCTATTATTGCACAAAATATATAAATTCGAGCACTTTTAATGAGCCATGTCTATTTATTGTCTAGTTAACATGTTTCAAAAACTTTCAAGACCTTTTTCTCAAACTGTCAAACTTTTAAGGATCTCAGAAACTCATGGGAATGGTGGTTTCAACTTTGCATGCTGGAGTTTTACAGTGAGTCCTACATTAGATATTAAGTTTTTGCCAACAGGCAGCTCTTTAATAAGGGCACAACAGTCCAGTTTCAGAGAATTTAAAATAGACCTGTTTACTTTTGCAGCATAAAATCTGTTTGTATGTGCACTTGTGTTACACTACTGGCTTGCATTTACTCCATAAAGTAGCCCTGGGTTCATAGAGAATCGATGGGATGCCACTGAGTGGATTCACTCCAGAGCAGCCCGCCTTCAGACGTTGGAACAAACAGTTCAGAGGATCCGGTTGTGTAAAATGTCAAACTTTCCGTCTCTTTAGTGTTGCTGAACTTTACTCACTGTTCCTCTGTAAAAGAAACTCAACTCATCGCTGGAAACATTTGTCCTTCTGGCTTTTCTTCAGTCTAAGAGTGAAAACTTGGCACTCACACAGTCTTACGGTTTCTCCCCTGTGGTTGGAAAGGAACCGATTACGAAATAACTACACAAGTTACATCTTTCAGGTCATTGATTTCCACCTCATTCGTGATGCACGAGTGCATCTTCAAGTGATGTGAATGTTTGAAGCTCCTCCTGCACTCTGAGCAGCAATACGGCTTCTCCTCTGCTTCTGGGCACTCGTGGGCTTGCAGATGGTCATGTTCAGTGAAACTCTCCCCACAGTCTGAGCAGACATAGAGCTCCTGGCCAGCTGTGTGGACGAGCAGATGCCGCCGGAGCTGACTCTGTCGGTTGAAGCCAATCCCGCACTCTGCGCAGTCGTACGGCTTCGGCCCTTCAGTGTGGATCATCTGGTGTCGTTGGAGGTGGCTCTGCCTGGTGAAGCTCGCTCCACACACTGGACAGCAGTACGGTTTTTCTCCCGTGTGGATGAGCTGGTGTCGCTGGAGATGACTCCTCTGAGTGAAGCTCATCCCACACTCCGGACAGGAGTACGGTTTCTCACCTGTGTGGATGCGCTGGTGTTTTTCGAGATGGCTCTGCCTGGTGAAACTCCTCCCACAGTCGGAGCAGCAGTAGGGCTTCTCTCCGGTGTGGATGAGCTGGTGCCGCTGGAGGTGAGTCCGCTGGGTGAAGCTCGTCCCACACTCTGAGCAGCAGAAAGGCCTCTCTCTCGTGTGGATGAGCTGGTGTCGTTTGAGATGGCTCTGTCTGGAGAAGCGCATCCCGCACTCCAAGCAGTCATGCGGCTTCTCTCCGGAGTGAACACGCCGGTGCGATCGAAGGTGGCTTGGCACGGTAAAGCACTTCCCACACTCCGGGCAGGGGTACGGCCTCTCTCCCGTGTGAATAAGCTGGTGGCGCTGGAGGTAATCCACTTGAGCAAAACACTTCCCACACTCTGGGCAGGGGTACGGCCTCTCTGCCGTGTGAACGAGCTGGTGGCGCTGGAGGTGATCCTCGTCAGTGAAACTCTTCCCACACTCTGGGCAGGTGTACGGCCTCTCTACCGTGTGAATGAGCTGGTGCCGTTGGAGGTTCTCCTCTTGAGCAAAACTCTTCCCACACTCTGCACAGTGGTGGTTCCTCTCCATGCCTGTAGCTTCCTGTGTCTGTCTGCGGGTGTCTGTGTGGAGGACGTCTGCTGGTTTCAGATGGGTGCCATATTCATATTCTTGGATTGCACCTCATTTCAGAAGGTTTATGTTTTCCTTTTGGCATCTGCTTGTGGAGGACAGTTCCAACTGTGCAGCTGTCGTTCACTTCTGGAGGAGAAAGAATGGAAAAATATATTCAAAACTCAATGTGAAAGGTAAAAAAGTTAGGATTACATTGTAGAACAGAATACCTGAAGCAGAAAGTGTGTACAGTTGTAAGCAAAAGTTTTAACACTCCCAGTCAAAGGATACTTTTTGATGATTTTCAAGTTCAGAAAACAAATACATTTTCTGCAAAGTTTCTAATCATTTGCTGAATGTACTGCAGGAATAAAACCAAATGTAAAATGTGCTAACATTTCATGAAAATGACATTTCATGAAAATTATATTACAGTGTTATAATTATTTGCATGTTGCGAATATCAGTACATTTAAGAACAATGATCAACCACGTTTCATGAAAAACAGCATAACTTAATTTGCCTCCAGAAGATTAAGAGAGCAAGACCCATGCTGTGTTCCATCTACCGAGGCACCAATGAGAGCATTTTGATCAACCACAAGACCTTCCAGTTCACAGTGAACAGGGCTGGGAAGATCATTGGTGCCTCACTGCCTGGACATTTGCGACAGTCGCCTAGCAAACAATGACCCCTCCCATCCCTCACACAGCCTCTCCAGTCTCCTGCCATCTGGGAGAAGAGTGGAGCCTCTGAGCCTCATCCACCAGGCTGGGAAACAGCTTCATCCATCAGGCTGTCAGGACACTGTGGTCTCCTCCTCCTCCTCCTTCACAAAGTCTGGGCTGTAACTCACCCACCCCCTACATGTCAAACAGCACCAGCCATAAGCCATTTCTACAGCTACACACACACACACACAAACACACAAATTCTTCCAAAAAGTGGTGCTACACACTCATCCCACGGGTAACATTGATTTGTGCCTTGTCATTGCCCATCCCCCAAGCCGCCAGCTTAACACATACACGCACGCATGCATGCATATATATATATATATATATATATACATAAATAAACAGACACACACAAAAATATATGTATAAATACATACATATAAATATACACATACATATAAATATATATACACATACATATATATATTATATATATATATACTTTTAAACACATTATATCCTAGTACTATTAAATTAGGGCTTCACAATATATCGCCTGTTAATCGTTACTGCAGTATGCAAATAAGCCTTTAACCAATCACAGTGTTTCTGACAGGGTGACCAATCACAGCACCAGAGGAGTTGCTAGGTGGTCTGATGAATCAAGGTCTTCATGTAATCCAAAAAAAGTCTAATTTTTAATTGTTAAAGGTGCTGGTGAATCAGTGCATTAATGGGTGGGGCTCAACTGCTGTAGCCAGAATAAGTCGTTTATTTTTTGTGACACCACAAAAACTGTGATTTGAAAACAAGCTGTTTTTGTATCTTATGGATGGAAGGAGTAAAGGTACCATTTGAAACAATATTTACAGACTTTCATTTCCTGAAAAGTGATGATACGGGGGCCGTTAACCCTCATGTTCTGTTCACATTTACTAACATCCTTTATGTTTGGGGTCAGTTTGACCCCAGTCATTTAAACCTCCAGAAAATGGCTGAAATTAAAATTACTACCCAAGTTTGTGTGTCAATACTTTATGTTTCTTTGTTGACAATCTAAATAGAGCTTTAAATAAAACATACAAGTAATAAAGCCCCCATGACACAGATGATATCAAAGTTCTGGTGGAAAATATGTTCCCTCCCCCATGTTATGTGACCTATCAGTGGTTCTTTCACTCCTACAGGTCTGATTATGTTTATGGCCCTAAGGGAAGATTTTATTGAAGATCATTATATTGCATATTACAGCATATTACCCTCAATATCATCCAAAACAACCAAAACAAATGTGTGTAAAATGTTGATAATTCTTATGTTTTATAAAACAGCTAAAATGGTCTGGGGTCAAACTGACCCCAAAGAGTACTGATCTACAAAATATGCACAGGCACTGAAAACACACAATCATGTTCATTTTGTGTTTACTCATTTTGTCCCCATTAAATTTAGAAAAGCCATTTAACAAGAAGCAAAAAATGCCAATTATTGATTTAGAGACATTAAACGCTGAATGGGATCAAATTGACCCCAAACATAAAAGCAGGGCTAATGTATTGAAAGGCATTACAACCACAATATGTAGCAGTAAAATCACAATACTGATTTTATTCATATCGTGCAGCTCTAGAGCAGAAGCATTAATTGGTGACCCAAATGTCTTCACACTTTCTACTCGCAACAGTAGCCTGTTCTTCTGGGCAGCTGAACTAACAAACTAAGCTAACAAGCTAAATTTCTTTCAGTTAAATAAAAAGACAAGACAGAGATAGTTCCGAATGGGAACAAAGAAGAAATACCTTGTTGGAATCAATAAAAACTACAAATCATGCCAAAAACCTTGGTGTAATCATGGAACCTTAGTTTCACATTAAAGCTGTAACAAAATCAGCATTCTGGCATCTGAAGAACATCGCTAAGGTCAGAGGTTTTGTGTCTGATGTTCATCAAACATCTCAGAGATAGATTTAAGGCCCAAATCACTGAATAACAAACAATTAGCAAAATTTTGAACTCTACTCTGTACCTGAGGATTGGAGTAATGTTCTCTCTTTTCTTGGTTTTGGAAAAGAACTCTAGCAGCAGCATTTTGAATGAGCTGGAGCTGTCTAATGGTCTAGTGTGGAGGACAGTGTAAGGACCTGAAGAACTCTAGCAAAATCTATGTATGAGATGTTTGATGAACAACAGCCAGGAAGGTCTCTTAGATCATATGGAGCTGGTCAGCTAGTGGTGCTCAGATTTGAACTAAACAGGGTGAAATTACATTTAGAATGTTTTTATTTTCCAGTAAGATCTTCACAAATTTCCCCATGCACTTTCATCTTTAATACTGCTTTATTTTCCTTAAACTCCTACTTTTCTTCTATATCCATTTTGTGGCTATTTTTACTGCTTGCTTTACATTTTAGGCTCATTTTATCTCTGAATGACCTCTGTGTGTGTGATAATGTGCTATAAAATAAAAATAAACCTCTTTCCTAACATGCTAAGCTAATGAGCTAGGCTAACAGGCTAAGCTAATGTTAGCATGGTGGCTAAATGAGCTCGTGTGTGCTGAGTAAACCTCACAGTCAAAACCATGAGGAGAAAAGAGGAGATTATAAGGAAGAACCTGTGTTTTACAGAGTGAGAAAATGCTGGAGGACCTGGTTTGAGCCTCAGGAGAAAGAGAAGGTTCTCCAGAGCTGACCCAGAGACCCAGCTCTGAGGAGGTTCTGGACGGATTTTACACTCATTATTTCATAAATATGACTTAAAAACCATCAAGCAGCTCAAAGGAGGCTCAAAAGTGTTCAAAAAAGTCTCACTTTACCTCCAGAAGCTCCTCTCCTGCTTCCTCCGACAGCACAAAAGAAGATCTGAGACCCTCAGGAAGATGAATGTCCTCCCTCCTCCCCCACAGGGAGGGACCCACAGCTCCTCCGTCCGGACCGGAGGACCACCCGAACCCCACCCGCTTCCCCCCCGCACCCCCCCACCGAGCAGCACATCTCCCCTGCTGCTCCCTGGCCCTGGTGGCCTGCTGATGGGGGGTCTCTGAACTTTTACCATTAGAGCTCCGGACCACCCCCCTCTGTTTTTGTACTCAGTGGTGAGCCTAAGTTTTAGCACCCCCTCTTCAACCCCCAACCCCCAACCCCCAAATACACACCATAAAATACCTGTACCTTTAATTTACACATTAGAAACAACACAAAAAATGATAACATTTAAAATTATACACACACATTCTCTCTCTCTCTCTCTCTCTCTCTCTCTCACACACACACACACCAAAACACCATTCAATAACTAATAGTTATTTACACATTAGAAACATTTTATTTACACAAAAATGAACATTGTAAATTGTATATGTATATAACTACTGAATAAATATCTATCTATATATTAAATATTATTTATACATATCAACTATATAACAGGCTACAGTAGTGAATATATATGTAAAAATAAACACCATTCAATGATTGCAATTTAAAAAATTAACATACCATTTAAATGTTTATATATGTGTGTGTGAAACTACTATAAATAAATAAAGGTGTATGTGTGTGTGTATTTTATATATATATATATATATATATATATATATAGTAGCCTACAGAATATAGTGTTATGTAGTGTATATACATCCTATTACATCCTGTCTACAGAGTCCTGTCTGTGCTCATTATATTGTTGTATCATTCATTCATTTTCTGTAACTGCTTAAACCACACTAGGGCCGCGGTTACCCGGAGCCTATCCCGAGGGCGGGCCGCCAGCCCACCGCAGGGCGCACACACACACACATACCATTCACTCACACACTCACACCTAGGGTCAATTTGGAATCCCCAATTCACCTGATGCGCATGTCTTTGGACTGTGGGAGAAACCGGAGACCCCGGAGGAAACCCACGCCACCATGAGGAGAACATGCAAACTCCACACACACAAGACCAGGACCCGGATTCAAACCCCCAACCCTGGAGGTGTGAGGCAACAGTGCTACCCACTGTGGGGCCCATTGTTGTATTGTATTGTATTATATTATAGTATACAATATTCAGTATAATCCTCTTTATATAGTCCAGTCTTATATTAGAGTGAGAGAGACAGAAAGAAAGAAAGAAAGAGAGAGGGAGAGAGAGAGATTCATGTTTTTCAGCTTCACCTGACAGACTTTGCTCCTCATTTTCTTTTTTTGTTTTTGAAGGAGTTCCACACAGAACTGTTTGGGCTGTTTGTTGTTTTTGTCTTTACTTGTTTCTCCTGTTTGTAGAACAGCATCTAATCTCACAGCACCACACACCTGTTACCTGTACGTTCTTCTTCAGATCTTTAAAGGTGTTGAGAAACAGCTTCTAGCTGCCCCCTGCTGGCAGTAGTGAGGCATTACTGGCGGTAGTAATGCCAGTAAAAACAAAGAAGATATGTGTTTGATCTCATGGACTTCTTCAACAATAAAATTAAACACATTAGTGAAGAAATTCAAAGAATATTTTTATCACTGCCTGATACAGCCAATGCAGATACTTAACAAAACACAGTCCCAGCAGAGGGGCTAATCTCCTCTAACCAAGTTCAGCAGAAAGAGCTCAGTACAATCATCTCCTCATCCAAACCTTCTACCTGCACTCTAGTCAGTTCCTACAAACTAACTTTAAAAAGTCCTGAAACTTCCCCAGTAAAGACAATAAACAACTTTACTTACAGTCACTTCGTTCCTGTAACATTTAACTGTGTTTTAATGTCAATTCAGCCTCACTTCAAGTGTTTCATACAAACTCCACAAATCACAGAACTGACCATCTGAAAACCACCGTCTGATCTGAACAGCCTGAACTTTCCGATCTGAACAGCCTGATCTGAATAGTCCAATCTGCTCTACATCAGCTGACAAACGGGGCTGTAGAGTTTAAAGAAGGGGGGCTAATATACTCCCCTAAATTACTACAAAATAAACAATAACTTGGTGTTGGTGTATACAGTGTGTGTTACTGTGTTCATGTGTTTCCATGTGAAGGAGGGAAGGAGGGTCTGCACACTGTTTAGGAATTAAATAATTCCTGTGTTTTAATGTCAATTCATATAAAAAAAATTTGTGTGTATATATATTTTGATTGCATATTATGATTACATATTATGATTGCTTATATGTACTTTCATTTAAAATACGTTACGTTATCATTATTATATTTTGATCAGATTACCAACAAAATTACATTTGATTATTGGTTTTAATGTTACTGACTTATACAGTACAACACACAGAACTATGTGGAAAATAATGAACTCATAAACACACAAAAGGTTTGATTAAACAGAGTTTTTCTGAGAGCCCAAACTGCTCTGAGAGTTTGATCCGTATAGAAAAAGGCTGCGATTCCTCAATTGTTCATCAGTCAGACTGAAGCCCACATTCTGCACTTCATTACGATGAAACCTGTGATAAACACTGTTCCAACATCATACACACGACTCACAGCTGATTTGTCCAAGTGTAGAGGCTCATTTGTTCATTTATTTGTTTATTATGTTGTTTCTTCATTCATTGTGCAATTTATTTCAGGATTAAAACGTACACATTTAGTTACAATAATAATGTCAGTGTTACGTCCCGGGTTATGACGTAAGGGTGGTGGTGGGATGGAGAACACAGAAGAGCCAGCCGTGAATGACACCAATGACAAAGGAAGTTAATATGTACAGTTCTTTATCTATATATACAAAAAAAGAATATATAGATATATACAGATATATACAGATATATACAAAAACAGGGTCCAGGTTGGATATCCTAGACAACACCAAAAAAATGAACTGAACAAAAATGCCCCTGATCCTGCCTCACTGTCCCAACTACCTACTAACAAAACATACAAGGGTGGTGTCTGCCTCTAAGCTAGTGTATCTAAACATGCAAGCAATACTATGTGATGTGAAATGTAATTGACTTTATACAACGGAATATCCCTAATCTGACCCAACCTGGAATAAACCAAGTGTTATAGTTGGCAAGAGGTAGTTTACATAAACAAAGTGTATTTTTCAGAAGGCAAAAGGCGGGACATTGCTGGCAGCTCACCAATGCGAGTTAGGCGGCCAGACGACAATTGGCGATAAGGTAGAACGACGTAGATATCCTCCAATCAACCTCCGTAGATCAACCTAAGCAGAGCGTAAGAATGAGAGAGAAACACCAAATATCACAAAACACTGACAAAGCTAAACCGAGCGAGAAAGGACATTGGCGAATATATTCTCTGATCCCTTCTTGTGCTGAATAACTACATTAAAGGTTTGCAGAACCAGCGCCTGTCTCATCAAGCGTTGGTTATGGTTATACATGCAAGACAAAACTACCAAGGGGTTATGATCAGTATACACATAAACTGGGTGGGACGTAGATCCAACATAAACCTCAAAATGTTATAACAACAACAACACCGCAAAGGTTTCTTTCTCAATAGTCGATTACTGCAACTGATGTTTACTGATTTTTTTTTTTAAAGATAGCAAACAGGATGCTTGATACCAGCAGTGCCATCCTGTAATAAGATGGCACCTGCTCCGAGAAAGCTGGCATCCACTTCCAGCTTAAAAGGCTTAGTGAAATCAAGTGCACTCAATACAGGGGAATCAGACAACAAGCTCTTGATACAATCAAAGGCGTATTTACAGGTTGCAGACCAATGAAAAGGTTGAGATGGACTTAAGAGTGCTGTAAGTGGTGAGACAACACTCGAGAAATTACGGCAAGAACCCCGGTAATAACCAGCTAAACCTAAAAACCGACAAAGCTCTCGTCAAGTGCGTGGGAAAAGAAAATCTACAATGGCCTGCACTTTGGCCTGGACGGGGCCTACTTGCCCTTGACCAACTTGTTTCCCTAGATAGGTCACAGTAGCTTTGCCGAACTCGCACTTCGCAAGGTTGAGGGTTGAATTAGCTTGACCTAAACATTTAAAAACAGTTTCAAGAACCTTTACATGTTCTTCTCAAGAAGCAGTGTAAAGAATCAAATCATCCAGATATGCCTCACAATTTGAAACTCCAGCTACAACAATATTAACCAGGCGTGTTTTGCATTCCAAAAGCCATTACAGTATACTGAGCGAAGAAGTCAGGCGTTATGAATGCTGAAATGTCCGAAGCTCTAGGCGTTAATGGAATCTGCCAGTAACCTTCCAACAAATCCAGTTTACTAACATACTTGGCTGCTCCTACCCGATCTACACAGTCATCCACTCTCGGCATTGGATATGAATCAGGAATAGTGAATGAATTAACCTTAAGAAAATCCATACAAAAACGAAAAGTACCATCCAGTTTAGAGACTAAAATACAAGGAGAACTCCAAGGACTAAAGCTTGGTGTGGCAAAACCGTGTTCCAAAAAATACTGAACTTCACTTATGGCGTCACATCAATGCCAAAACTAGAGCGCGCAAAATGGCTTGTCGCAAAAATTTCGCTGGCGTAAATTTCAAAGTTGCGCGCGCAAATGTGAATCTGGAGAGCACAAAATTAAGAATCGCGTGCGCGGTTGTGATAATATCGCGCGCGAACTGTATTTTTCCTCTCGCGAATGTCTTTTTTCCTCTCGATGTGTTAAATGTCCTCGCGCGCGAAGTAG